>CAUYSK010017723.1:0-118801 GCA_963575035.1 Avahi laniger
ATAATTTCTGTAGTATAGGTGTGAATTCTTCTTTGAATGTCTGGTAGAACTCTGGAGTGTAGCCATCTGGTCCGGGGCTTTTACGTTTTGGGAGGTTTTTGATTGCTGCTCCAATTTCTGAGCTTGAGATTGGTCTATTCAGATATTCTGTTACCTCTTGAGTGAATTTAGGGAGGTTGTATGTTTCCAGGAATTTGTCCATTTCCTCCTCGTTGTATAGTTTTTGGGCGTAAAGACCATATGATTCTTTCGATAGATGCAGAAAAAGCATTTGACAAAGTACAACACACCTTTATGATAAAAACTTTTGTCAAAATAGGCATTGATGGCTCATTCCTTAAAATTATAAAATTTTTTTATTTTGAACTAATTATAAATTCACAAGAAGTTACAAAAATAGCATAAAGGTCCTGCATAAACTAATTTCCCCAACGATGATGTCTTCTTTTTTTTGGAGACACAGTCTTACTCTGTTGCCCAGGCTACAGTGCTGTGGCGTCATCCTAGCTCACAGCAACCTCAAACTCCTGGGCTCAAGCAATTCTCCTGCCTCAGCCTCCTGATTAGCTGGGATTACAGGCACTTGCCACCATATCCACCTAATTTTTCTATTTTTAGTAGAGAGGAGTTCTTGCTCTTGCTCAGGCTGATCTTGAACTCCTGACCTCAAGTGATTCTCGCATCAGCCTCCGAGAGTGCTAGGATTACAGGTGTAAGTCACCGTGCCCGGCCACTGATGCCTTCTGTTAACCATAGTATAATATCAAAATCAAGAAATTGACATTGGTACAATCTACAGACTTTTTAAAGATTTCAACGGTTTTACACGCATTCATTTGTGTGTGTGTGTATGTAGTTTTACGCAATATTATCACATGTATAAATTGAAATAATCACCCCCACAATCAAAATACAAACTGTTCCATCATCACAATGATCCCTCATGCTAACCCTTTAAAGTCACGTTCAGTCACTGCTTACTCCACTCTATCCATAACCCCTGGCAATCACTAATGTGGTGTCCATTTCTATGATTTTGTCATTTCAAGAATGTTATATGACTAGACTCCTACAGAATGTAACCATTTTAAGACTGGATTTTTTTTTCTCTCAGAATAGTGCTCTTGAGATCCACCCATATTGTTCCATGCATTGATAGTTTTTTCCTTTTTATTGCTGAGTAGTATTCCATGGTAAAGATGTACCACAATTTGTTTGACTTTCACTATTGATGGAAATTTGTATGTTTATAAGTTTGGATCATTATAAATAAAGCTGGTATAAACATTTATGAACAGATTTTTGTGAAGCAATATATTTTACCTTTCCTAGGAAAAAAGGCAGAAATTGGAAAAAGAACATTAATAGCATCTGTTAGCTATAGTGTGGGTTCAGTGAGATATTATAAGAATAAACAACTCTCCAGTTTGGAAGAAGAAATGAAAGACAGAATCAGGAAATGTGAGGTCTTAATATATGGAAGATAAACTGCTTCTAAATGGCATATAGGTATGAGGTTTTTAAAAAGCTTTGAGAAAGAAATGTCAAAAAATTTCCATGCGAATAAAAAGTGTTAGGGAAAAGAGGAGATGAAGTATATGATTCCAAGGAAATCTTCTTAATTGACCAAAAGTGCCTTAGCAGATGGAACAGGTTAAGGATGTACCCATTTCACCAAAATTCATGTTTCAAGGTAACTACCGTTAAAATGAAAAAGAAAACCACCACAGGAAGGAAGGAAGGAAGGAAAGACTTGAAAATTTCTCCAAACTGTACTTTAAGTGTGTGCTGTTGGTACTTGAAACTAATTGGAGACATACAGCTGATAGATTTTTCAGAGTTTTTGAGAGATGTATTTCCTCAAATTTTGTAAACCTGGTGTAAAAAGGCCTGTGAATGCTGGTGACTTTAAATGACCCTTGGACTTTAAATTTTGTGAGCAGAAAGCAGTCTGAGAAGACTATACATCCTCAAAAGATGGTTTATTTACCAATGTCCAGTTCACATTGGGCTCAGAAGGATAATGCACAGGGAAGAACATTTTAGAGGAAGATGATAGGGGGCCACAGAAAACTACGGACAAGGGTGGTCTTAACACCTCTAATCCAACAACTTTTCTAATCCCCAGCATGATAGGTTTTCATAATATCTACCCTAAAGATTTCAGAATTGCTCTGAATCAATGATTACTCTATGGCTCCCATTCTTCCATTTTCTGAATCTGAGTTTTTATTGTGGTTGTTCTATCTTTGTACCACCATTGAATATTGGGTATGTGAGGACAGATAAGATCTTTAAGTCAAAGAGTATTCACCACCAACCTTTTTGGAGAAATTGTTTCATACCTCCCAGCGACATTAGACTCTGATTCAGTAACTGGACTTGATATTTGGTTGTATTCTTTGGGGGAGGCCTTAAACATGTTTTTATGTATGAGAGGAAAGGAATAAAAGAATATTTGATAAGCATAAAAGCAATTTCTCATAAGACTTATTCTGGTCTGTGGGATGTGGGTGAGTATGACATATCAGCTCCAGGTCTGATCATAAAAGCTCCTGCACAACCCTCTAGCTTACTTAATGGGATTCAGTAGAGCATATGTTGGCATGGAGGAACCTAGGTCTTAACAGCCTGAGGCACTGTGTGAGAAAGAGGTGATCTGGAGAATGGTACCATCAGTATTGGACTTTGTAAGTGAGATACTAAACCTAAATTGTTTAAAGTCCTTGAGATTTTAAGATTTATTTGTTAATACAGCATAGTCTATCATTTTCTGACAGATATAGAAATTGACATGAGAAATGAAGTGCCTGGTTTTCCTGGATGATTCAGTAGTAGAAGACAGGAGAAGCTTCTGTTGAAGACTCAGCCAATGGTTAGTACTTCTGCTTCTGGCCAAGATGAAGTAATAGGACCAGATTTATCTTCTCACTTGAAACAAACAAAACCCCAAATACATGAAAAAAGCAGTTGTCAAGACATAGGATGTCTGGCAACAAAGAACACTCATTTCTGAAAGAAAGGAAACAAACATTGTGAGTCCTATGATTGCCTTAGCTTACTGCCTTGAGAGAATTTTCACACCATGAAATAGTACCAAAAAAGAGAGACCTTCACAGGGAGAGAACTCCGGAGATATCCAGAGAGTCCCCCTTAAGTATTTAGGGGAGTACTGATCAGTACATGCATGTGAGGAAGCTAATCAAGGCCGGGAGTAAAGAGGGACTAATTACCTAATGCTCACACAGTGCTGGAAATAGTGCTTTTTGTCACCATCCAGATTGAAAAACCCCCAAAGCTTGGGAATTTTGTGAAGTACTGAGAAGGATCTTGCCTTAGTAGTGGGAGAGAATTATCCCTAGACTAAACATTGCTCTCATCCTGCCTAAAAATAATCTTAAAAGTGAGATTCAAATAGATCAAAATGCCCAGGAACATAAATGTATGCCAGGGAAAAAGTCAAAAATATTTACAGAAACACAAAGATAACCACCACCCACCAAGGTAAAATTCACAGTACTTAGCAACTGATAACAAATTATCTGTATGCAAAGATGCAAGAAAATACTTCCCAAAATGGTGACAAAAATCAGTCAAGGAAACTGAACAAGAACTGATACAGAAAATAATGATAATAATAATAATAAAATAATAAAATGAAAATAGCAGTAGTGAGCTGTGTGACAACTTTAAGTGATATAATATACAAGTAATTTGAGTCTCTAATCTTTGAATAATTGTAGGCCAAAATTTTTCATAAATCCGCAGTCCAAGAAGCTGTCAACAAACTCCAGGAAGTAGGAACAATACTATGCTAGGTAACCTCATAATCAAATTGCTCAAAACCAAGGATAAAAAGAAAATTTTAAAAGCAGCCAAAGAATAAATACATACTATTTACATGGCAGCCAAAGATAAGGATCCAGCATATTTCTCATTACAAACAATGTGTAAGAAGATAAAAAATAATGGAGCAATATTTTTACAGTTCTGAAAGAAAAAAGGATCAATCTAGAATTCTATACCTGGTGATAATATTTTGTAAAAGTTAAGAGAATTAGGCTTTTACAGACATAAAAAAGTTGATAGAATTCATTATCAACAAATTAATAGTGTAACTAATGTTAAAGGAAGTCCCTTGTTTTTCAGAAGAAAAAGTGATACCACATGAAAATATGGATTTTCATAGAGAAATAAATGAAAAGCATAAGAAAATGGAAAAGGTAGTGAAAACAATGAAAACAAAAATTAATGAAATGTTAAGTAGGAAAACAACAAAGCAAATCAATAAAACCAAATGCTCATTCTTTGGGAAGATTAACAAAATTGCTAAATCTATGCCCATACTGATCAGAAAAAGGGAGAGAAGACATAAATTACCAATATCAAAAATGAGACAAATAGCATTACTTTAGATTTACTAAGATTAAAATAATAATAAGAAAATATTATGAACAAATGTATTCCAATAAATTCTGCAACTTACATGAAATGGACAAATTTCCTTAAAGACAGAAACTATCAAAGCTCACTCAAGAAGAGAAGGATGGCCTGAAGAGCCCTATGTATCTATTAAATTGATTTTAAAGTTTTAAAACTTTTTTAACTGTGATCCTAAGAGTTAAATTATTTCTACAAATATTTTTTGAATAAGATAACTATCACATATTTTGAAAAAACAAAGCATACCCATAAATAAGAACCCATGTAAAAACAAGAAACAAAAAGAAATTCAAAATGACTTCATTAAACTTTTTCATTCATACTATGTTTTATGACATTCTAAAAATATATACTGATAAAAATATTAATATTTTGGAGTACTGGGTAAAATTTTTAATGTCAATTAGGTAAAGTCACTTGACATTCAAATCTTCTATACTTTTCCAATTTTTACCTACATGTTCTCTTATTCACTCAGATTAAAATCTCTATAACTGTTTTGTCTCTCCCTTTACTTTTGCCAATTTTTGTATACTAAAATATCTTATTAGAGTTATTTGCATTAAGAATTGTTGTGTCTTTTGTAGAATTGGCACTTTTATCATTCTTAAATGTTCCCTTTTATTTCCAGTAAATCTCCTTGTCTTAAATTCTACTTTGTCAGCACTCTATCTTAATTATGTTTAAAGTTTGCATATTTTTCTATCCTTTTACTTTGATCCTTTCTATGACCTGTCTTTGTTACAAAAAGCATTAATCCAATTTGATAATCTCTCTTTATAATTGAAATGTGCAGTATTTGTGTCTAACGTAATTCTAAAATGGTTAAGTTTTAGCCTACCATTTGCTATTTTCTATTTATCACCTCTGTTCTTTGTTCCTTGTTCCTGACTTTTTTCCCAAATATTAATCAAGGACTTTTTAGTATTCCATTTATTGTATTTTTAGGTCTATCTCTTTGTATTTTTTAGTGGTTCCTTTAGATATTAAAACGTGCATTCTTAACTTCTCCTTGTCCTCATGGAAATATTATTATAACTCTTAACAAATAATGTAAGGAACTTTCAGCAGAATAATTCTATTTATCCACACTTCATTTTTTGTGCTTTGGTTTTGGGAATTTGCTTTTGGTAATTTTGCTTCTATAATACATCATTATGAACGTCACAATACATTGCTATTTGCTTTAAGCAATCAATGCTATGAAGGAAATATGAAGAAAATATATTATATTTAATCCCACATTTAGTCTTTTAACCATATAGTATACAATACAATTCTTTCAAAATCATCAATAACATTATTAATATTAGCATTTATGATTTCAGTTTAAGATTTATTTCTAGTTCATTCATGCCCTGTACCCACCCCCAAACTGTTGAAGATTAAGGTAAACATAATATATTAAAATATTTTAACAATTCTACATTAAAAAGATCAGTTTATTTTTGTTATTTTCCAGACCTTTTTGAAATTTCCTCCTCCTCAAAATATCATTTTCCCATACAGTAGAATAGGGCTGTTTTGAACTTATTTTAGTACCTGAGTTGTAATTTTATAATTACTTCCATTTTATTTTCTGTTGGATAGAAAGGAAGAAAGCTGGAGTAGACTTGAGTTATATAATGTATCTACATTTGCATAGTACATAAAATAGACTAATACTATCAACATTTGTGTTCAGAATTATATCATGTTTACAAGCAAGAAAAAGTTATAATGCAAGGAAAATTTCCAGGAATAAAATTCAGAAAAAGAATTTGTTAAAAATTTGTAATTTCTACAGATTATTTTAATAATACAATGCTCTTTATGCTTTGTCTTTAATAGAGTACTCCCTTTTGCCTTATTGTCTATATGGTGGAGGTCTACAAAAGACACAATCAGTGCAATGTTTTTGGAATTAAATTTCACAAAGTTATTAATTTTCACGAAAATGACCATCTGATAGTGTTCAAGCGCTGATTTCCGTATTCGCATCCTTGTAGAGCAATTTTTTTATTTCAAATGAACACTACACTTGGTGTTTTCACTTTGGATTTATATGATATATTAATAAAAATAGATATGAAAACAAGAGAATCTCCATCCTTGTGCTATTTCTTTTGTACCTAGTAACTTGGTTGTGAGAGACAGGAAGTGCTAGCCAAAAAGTGGGGGAGAACCAACAAACCTGTATGAATTACTTAAAATACCTTAGTGGCGAAAACCAAGCTACTTCCAAACACTGCCCCTTCCGCACCCGCCCTCCTCGTGTCCCATGGCCAAGAAACTAAGTACTGGTCAAGGAACAGAGTTAAGTTTTCTTTTCTTATCCACTCCCACCATATACCCTGGAGACAGCTCAGTCAAAGGGTGATTTTTTTTTTAACTGCATATATAAAATCCAGATAGAATTAGTACAGTAAGTCCATAAAATATACCGCCCAGATACTTTGGGATGAACCAAAGATATAAAAACCAACCCAGGTTCTTTCTCACCATATATTTCATGTCTCCTGCAGAGCGGCTGACTTTGCTATGCCATTCGTTGTGGGTCGTGACGCTCTAGTCTATAAATTTGTGGTCTCTGATGGATGGGACTTTGGAAGATTTACTGGCTACCAAACACAGACCTAAGATCCATAAGCAATTAAATTTGTTCTTCAGAGCCATGGGAGGACGCCCAGGATTCTCTGACTGCGTAGACCATTAACGGCTCCGACAACCTGATTTCCTCGGCCTCTCAATCCACGCTCTCGCTTGGCTCCAAGCTCCTGCACAGGCTCGAGCCCTGCACTGGGACGCTCAGAGTGCTGGGCCCCCTTGGGCAGTGTTGTCATGGGGGTGGGACACGTGGTAGGATGCGCCTGCCACAAAGCCCTGGGCTACCGGGGAAAGCCTTGAGTCTCCCTCTGGTGCAGGAGTTGGAACCATCCAACTGCTTTCCACACATCCAATCCGGAGTCACCGCACAGTGCCCCTGGATTGTAATCCAAATTGCAACACGAAGGCAGCACAATGCTAGGTAAAGAAAGAGTATGGGATCCTGACTACGGGCCAGGCCTGTGCAAAGAATTACACATTAGTTTCATAGACTCAGCTTCCGTGTACAGCTTCTTTAAAAAAAAATTATAAATAAACTGCGGCACCATATTGCCCCTTTCTTCAGAGACTGGAAGTAAAAATAGGCAATTCATATACTTGATGACATACTGTGCGCTAAATTATTCACTTGTCAAACATTTAATAGTTTGCTTCTGTTTTCTCATCTGAAGAGACTGAACACCAAGAAAGATAAAAATTAACACGTGAAAAAGTGTAGCCAAGTAGTT
The DNA here is from genome assembly GCA_963575035.1 of Avahi laniger. NCBI lineage: Eukaryota > Metazoa > Chordata > Mammalia > Primates > Indriidae > Avahi > Avahi laniger. The sequence goes on from CAUYSK010017723.1 coordinate 7,758, forward strand.
CCTCCTGACAAAATCTTTCCTTTTTGTTAATTTGGAACAGACCTACTGTTGGTGACTAAGTAGACTCCAAAGGACTGTTTTAATTGGTATTCTACATACTAGACGAGGTACATTTGGTTGCTTATTTGACCTACATTGCAATATAAATCAACTTCATTTGGCTTAATGTTTTAAATTCATTTATCAGTTATATTGCTATTCAATAATAAACCAACATTTTTTCCATGACATTAGATGATATTTTTTTCAATATTTCTATGGTTCAAATGTCTTTATTTAATAATTTGAAGGGTGTTTTTTGCAATGCTATTTAATTCAAGTGAGCATATTAATATATTTACATCTACTGAATGTTCTGCCATAGTCAATTAACCTTTACACTAAAAAGAAAGCAAACAAAAAAAAACACACTTTGATGAAAGCGTTATCTTTTTATAATAAAAAGCAGAAAATTACAAAATGGAGAAAATGCAAGAATCCTAATGGAAATTCTATTGGGCAATAGAGAAAATATTTCTGGTGTACTATCAGAACTGTTATATACGCTACTTTAGTAATTCATACATAGTCCAGACTAAGCTTCTGATATCACATACCCCAATATACATAAACATAGACATAGACATAGACATATATGTGTGCATGTGTGTGTGTGTATAAGTATACAGATAGATATATAACTATATACATATACATGTATATACACATACATGTCTTTCTATGTGTATATACATGAATACATATAAATATATGCATGTATATATACATATAGATATATATAGAGAAAATATTTAAATAAATAAATAAATATATATATATATATATATATATAGATAGATAGATAGATAAAAAGAGAGAGAGAGAGAGAGAAAGATTTTAAGGAATTGGCTCAATTGGTTGTGGGAGCCACAGTATAAAATCTGAAGTCCTGGGTATGGTCCACAAGGCATTACATAATCTAACCATGCCTAACTCTCTGGCTCCTTTCCTGCATTCTCTCCTAGCACAAATATATGCTTAAATTTTTATTCCTCTCAAAACATCAATCTGGGGGCTGGGCATACGATAGATGCTCTATGAAATATAGTAAATAGAATTCAGCTATCCGAAGAATTACACAACAACCGTCGTGGATCCGGGCCGGGCTTTGGCCTTCTCCCCGCGCATGAAAAGCACAGGTGAGTCCGCTCCAGCTCCCCGCCGGGGTTTAGGGGCCCCGCGGAGCCGGTCCCCGCTGTGCCTCTGGCTGCCGCCACAGAAACTGCACCCCTTTGGGTTTCCCAACAAGTAAGTCTGCGAGCACGGCGGGGTCTCAGGCGGGGTGCAGGCCACGCCCAGGAACTGGGGACGGAGATTGGGGGGCGATAGGTGGCATGAAAGGAGCAAGGGACCGGGTCTGACAACCTTTTTTCCTCTGGAAATGAGAGAGGGCAATTAGAGGCCCCGTGTTGAGGCGGCTGTTGCCAGGCAACCTGCAGACGCGGGCCTGGACTATCCAGAGCCCTCACTGGGAAAACTGTTCCTTCCAGTCTGTCCTGTCTGAAGTTTTCTGAAGACAGTTCTCGGTGGAAGCGCCCTTGTTTATGCCTTCTGCAGCCCTCCTACTCTGGACGTGTTCATTGCAGAGCTTGTTATGTCAAGTCTGTTCCGCTGTCCATTGTGTCCTTCTCCTGTCCGGAAATCCCAGCTGGGAGGGAGTGGGGAATTCCCTTGGGTACACTGCAGGTGCTCTGAAGTATAATTTAATTTGGGGGGGACTGATGGGAGAGCAAGGAGATTTACTCTGCATTGTTTAAAATTAGGAATGACCTCGAATTCAATTCAGAGACCTGGGTCTGTGATCACCCTGGATCCATTATAGATTTGGTCCCTGCTCTGATGGACCTTAAATACTAAATTGTATTTTCAAATCTCTTCCCTTTTCTCTTGTTTATGAGCTGGATTAGATCGATTTATTCTTTGCTTTCCATTATATTCTGACTTGGTATAAGCAACACTAATAGCCATTAATATCACTCACCAAGAGAGAAATGATCATTATTGGAATTGGAAATAATCATCCTTAAAAAATGAGGGAAGTGGGAAGTGAACTCAATTCCTTTGGTAGCACTAAGATACCAGCATGCTAGCAAAAACATCTCATGACTTGCAGCAGGTGGGGTGGGGACGGGTGCCATTCAGAAATGTTCTTCCCTCCTCCTCCGACCCCCTGAGCCCCCCCAACATATACTAACTGGATATTCAGTACTTTAGGACAAGGACAGCCTTTGGCATATGTCCAGAGATTGGTTCACAGACATTTGTTGGGAATGCTGATTCTTGTGCCACCAAGTTTAGGTTTTTGGTATTCTTTAGCCTCTGCAGCTAATTAATTCTTCTATTACCTGTTCCAGCGAGGGTCTAGTATACTGGAAAGAAGTATGAAAACTGTGTATAGACTCAGGCTCTACAATAACTGGCAAACAATTTGGCAAAGTAAAATTCACTTTTCTGGGTTTCAGCTTTCACAGTTTCAAAATCAAAAGGTTTGGCTATTTTATTTCTGAAGTGCTGTCCAACTCTGAATAAAATTCTCTAAGTAGTGTGTCAGTGGCTTGACTGCTCTAATTCTATAGATCCTGGAGTGTTCCATATATGATGGTATTGTCTTTTGAATATTCTTACTATATCTGAATGAACTATTAATATTTTTGTACTATGTAGTTCTGAATTAACTTATATCTGAATTGAATGAATTAATTTCTTTAATAAATATTTATGAAGTTCCTACTCTTTTCTAGGTTTTCTAAATCCTGAGATATAGGGTGAGCAAAATCATTAATCCTTGCCTTTATAAGGTTATAGTCTAGTATTCAAGACAAATAACTGTCATTCAATGTTTTAAACACCTTATCTAATTGTTTGAAAACAGAATTTATATGTTGGCTTTATGATTAAGTCATTAGGTACAGAGAAATGACACTGATCTAAGAATACATTAAAGTGTATACATGTATTTGGCTATTCATTAATTTGTTGACTAAATAAATATTTATTAAGTATCTATGCTATATTAATGGAGGGAGTTACCAACCTTCCTGGTCTTGGCAGTTTATTAGAGAAATAAAAAGCTAATTACAGTGAAGAGTGATGACTGTCATGACCGGGGAAGTACAAGGACTAGGAGGACCTGTTCACTTGAGGGTTTAAATTTTACTGTTTTTATTAATATTATTTGCAAATGAATTATAGTGACCTAAAATGACCTATAGTGATTTGAAATGGCTATAATAGTTGCTAAGGTATAAATAACTGAGAGACTGATGTGTGGGGAAAATCACTGTGCTGACTGCTCAGCATCCCTATCTCAACTTGGGTTTGTTGGTTAGTAATCATCATGGCAAAGAGAATAACTCTTGTGATTAAACAGCCAACCAACCCAGCCTCCAAACAACAACAACAACAAAAACCCCAATGAACCAACAAGAACAAAAAACCCATACCAAACCAACAGCAACTTTAAAAAAAAGTTGCTTCCTTGTGAAAAATAGCTCTGAAAAGAAAGCCATTCGTAGTGCTATATTATTATAGTATTCTCAAATCTGATGATTTGTGATATTTTCAGAATAAATCTATTGTTGGTTGATAAGTCTTGATTTTACTCTTAGAGTAGAATTCCAGGCTGAAAGCAAGGGTTTTTATAGGAGGAATGGTCTGGGGATGGGGTGAAGGAAACCCTGTACATAAGTTAGTAAGGAACTGGGTTATCTTTTAGGTAAAAAGGTTTCATTGATGGTGAAATAAAAGTACATTTTAATAATAATGATGGCTACTATTTATTGAATGTTACATTATTCCAGCAGGATGCAAAAAGTGCTAACATTAAATTCATTTTACATATTAGAAACATTGGCTCAGAGAGATGAAGTTTTTACTCAAGCTTAAATTATGGGAAAGTGTCAAAAATCAGGATTATAACATAAATCTAACTTCAAGCTGGCACTATGACATGCTATCTTTAAAAAAAAATTTAGTATTAAAATAAATTCAAGTCTATTTATAAAAAGAGAAAATATGAATGAATAGTTAAACAAAAATTTATCCTTGGTAATATAAGGATGAAGTATAAAATAAAATATACAAAATTTTGGCGACAGATGTAGTCATCTGATCTTTATTTCGTAAATATTTGCAAGCTTACTATTTTCAACATTCTCTCACAAGTATTTTTACGAATCACCACATAATATTAATTGGATGATTCACTCTGTTTTATTCTTTGTATTAGATGAAGAATACTGCTTGCTAAAAATATTTTCATCAGCCCACTCTGACAAAACCAAAACTGATAAAGGTTTAGAAAAGGAGTAAAGAAAATAAATGTATATCTCAGTGTGGTAGAGAAGAGGGACATGCATTAGTTTCCTATTGCTGCTGAAAGATTATCATAAACTTAGTAGTTTAAAGCAACATAAATTTATTACAGTTCTGGAAGTCAGAATGGGTCTTAAGGGGCTAAAACTAAGCTGTCAGCAGGGGTGGTTCCTTCTGGAGGCTCCAGGAGATAATCTATTCCTTGTCACTTCTGCCTTCTGGAAGTTTCTCATGGACTCTTTCTCCATCTTCAGAACCAGCTGTATAGCGTCTTTGCTGCTCTCTGACCAGTGCTTCCATCCTTAGATCTCTGTCTCACTCTTATCTTCCTGCCTGCCTAATAAGGACCGTGGTGGTTACTTTGAGTCCACTAGTTAATACAGGGTAATTTTTCCATCTCAAAATTTTTAATCACACCTGAAAAGTACTTTTTGCTATGTAAGGTAACATATTAACAGGGTCCAGGGATTAAGATATGGACCCCTTTGGGCACACATTATTCAGACTGCCACAGGACATGATCTAACTATCCTGGAAATAGTTGATTTGGGTGAAAGAAATATTTAATAAAAGTGATAAACCACATGATTTCTTTTCATGTAGTATTATTACATAATTTGGATGGATTATTTAAAATTAGGATAAGAATTATTATTTTATATTAACTTTCCATTTTTCAAAGTACACTGCATGATAGCTACACGAACGTGAATGGATTTAGAGGTTAAAGGAGTTGCTGCTGCTTCTAGGAGCCAAATTCTGCCATTCTCTGGAAGAAAGAAGTCATTACAAGTATGTAAGCTATATAATTTTCCTCTTTCAGGATGATTCAGTAAATAATTTTATGATGCTTTATGTTTTTATGATGACTTATACTCACAAATATTCAGGGTAAACATTTCTTAGATTTAGAGAATGGAACTACCAAAATTGAAGATAATAATTACATGAAAATTTGCCACTGCTTGAGTTAGTTTTATTTTTTAAAAATAAGCTTATTGTCTTATTAGTGTTATATGAAAAATTATCTGTTTATGTACATAAAATATAAAAGAAAAATAGTCAAATAAGAAAATATATCAATATTTCCAACACTAAGAAACACCCTATTAACATTTTAGTGGATTTACATAATTGCTACCCCAATGTAAACTGCATATATAATTTTGTATCCTGCTTTTTTATATAACATGAGGAATAGAATTTTTATTTATTTATTTTTTGTGATTTTATAACTTTATTCAATGTGTGATGGTGGTTTTATAACTTTATTTGCTATATCTGACAATCAGCGGTTAGTTCTCATCTACGTTGACTGTTTGTAGATATTTGAAAGTGGTAACAGGTACATAGGTAACCAAAGTATAGATCTTGTTTGGTGAATCTTCATACTCATTACATTTTCTGGACAACCGCCCACGGATCTTGTTTGGGACATTCCTTATTGCTTTGTCCCAGACAGCTTTGTTGAGCCTGGTATCAGTGCGCACATGTGGAGTTCCCATCTCCTTCATGGCAAATTTCCGGATCTCTTTGAGTGCCTGAGGGAGACGCTTCTTGAAGCCCACTCCACTGATGTGCTTGTGAATGTTAATGGTGTATTCTCGGGTCACCACCTCGTTGATGGCAGAACAGCCTTTAATCTCATCACCCTTCTTTGCGGGAGCCATTCTGCTGGTTCCAAGTTAGAAGGCAGCATTTTTACATTATTAAAAACTTTAAAAATACTTTGAATGGTTATATTATATAATGTACAATATAGTTGATATTCAGAGGGGGCTTGAAAGACCATGAACCAAACTTTCTTTAAAGTGTACTTTATGTTTATTTTAAAATTTTATTTAAATATATTTTTTAGAGACAGAGTCTGGCTCTGTCACTCAGGCTGGAGTGCAGTGGTGCAATTGTAGCTCACTGTAATCTCAGGCACCTGGGCTCAAGTGATCCTCCCGCTTTGGCCTCCCAAAGTGCTGGAATTACAGATGTGAATCACTGTACCTGGCCATTATGTTTATTTAAAATGGAATCTCAGTGACTGGATTCTTTTGAATTTATTTATTTTTTACTTACCAATGTGCTTAGCACAATGCTAGATGTTAAAGACCCAGCAATAAATGAGATGAGAAGACTTCGCTCAAGGAGCCTCTAGTTTTGTAGGCAAAATTTATAGTTCCAACAGTGTTAACTTCAACTACAGAAATATATACAAAATATAAACAAAATATATGGAGGTTCAAAGAAGAGGCAATGATTGCATGTGGGGTTAGAGAAAGTTTCAATGAGAAATGATATCTGTATTCATTGGAAGAATGTACAGAATTCTGATAGGCAAAAAGGTACAGAAGGCAGCCAGGGTAGTAATGATTATATGCTTAAAAATATGGAAGTATGAAATAGAAATCACTTAAATTTCTATTTTTATATTTAAACCAAAATTAAATTATTTTGGAGAACCAATATTACATTTTGTGGTAGCTAGGTAGGAAGAGAATCTGGGCTTCTAGTATTAGGACTTTTTTCTTGTCAACCTTCATAATATCTCTGTTGTATATGTCATTGATTAATTAAGTGTAAGCTTGAGCTCACTTTGTTCATGTATCAATCACAGAATTGGGTAAATATCAAATTTAATTTGGAAATATATAAAAGTGATATATATCTCCTTGCTATTTTTATTATTCTAAATATTGAATACCTATTGCTTAATAGTGATCACCATAAATGTTTGATTAATTTATAGCACTTAATTCTTATAGCAGACCTTTGAGGTGGGTACTATTATTCACGTTTTTAGATACGAAACAACTGAGGTTCTACTTGCCAAGATTTTGAACTCCATTTCTGACTTCAAGACCTGTGCTCTTTAGTTTGTGTTGAACCAACTTCCTTATTTGAATTAGTTAATGCTTTTAGGTTCTTATGATCTATTGTGGTATGAGTTAAATCTGAATTCCTTGATAATTTGAGTAAAAGAAGCTGTTGTTGTTAGTCAAAATATCAAGCACAGTATTACAACCTTTCTGCCCGATTGTTTGGTTATATTATTGAAGTTTCAGTTTTTTCCTGGTTGATTGTTAGGAAAAGTTTAAGGTTTAAGTTCTTAAAAGAATGATTGCTATAGTTACCTTTTTCTGCTCAAATAATTATCTCTCTATTAGGAAGGTCCAACTGGTGGCAGAGTCAGGTATGCTTATTTTAGAACTTGTTCCTTAAGGAAAAAATAATCCCAGATATCCAGATTATTGTCTCTTAGAGTTTATTTGCAAAGTGTCAGTATAGTCAATACCAAATTATTAGATGCTATTTCTGAAATGAAATGGTGTAAAAAGAGCCAGAAGTAAAACATAAACTTTTTTTTAAAAAATACTTAATGCTAGAAATAGCATCATTACAAACACTAGCAATGGATAAATACATGTAGGAGATAAGACCACAAAAAGTTGTTCAGCGCCTCTGATAATCAAGGAAATACAAGTTAACATAATGATATATCTTTACACCTGTATTAAATTAGGGGAAAAGGTAATATTAAAAGTGCTCACTCAGAGCTAGCGATGATGCATTATAAATTGATGCACGATTTGAAACATGATTGGTAGTGTGTATTGAGCTACATAATTTTTTCAATTATTTGATCCAGGTAATTTCTGTCCTGATATTTCTAAGGAAATAATCCAAAATGTAGAAAAAAAAGTTAAATAAAGGTATTTTGAAGTACTTTTTTTAAAATAGTGAAAAAAATTGAAAAATACATAGCAATCGAGAAGTATTAGATAAATTATTGCACCACCTCTAGATGAAGTATTATATAGACATAAAAATGATTTTAAGCAATAACGTAGAAATAATGTATACTAGATGAAAAAGACAGTATGCAAAAATATCCAACTTTTTCCACAAAGGACGAAGCAGTAAGTATTTTTGGCTTCGTGTTCATGGGTTGTGTACTCTCCATTGCAGCTTTTCAACTTTCCTATTGTAATGTGAATACAGCCATAGACCGTTGGCAAATAAATGAGCATGGCTGTGTTCCAGTAAAACTTTGTTTTACAAAAACAGGACTGTGAGCCATCGTTTCCTGATCGCTGGCTTAGGGATGTATAAACTATAAATTATCTTTATTCTGAGTTGTCGAGCATAATCCTTTTGGAACCAGACAAGAAAGGTAACTGCCATTCTAATGCTATTATGTTTGGGACTTTAGAACAGCGACCCCCAACCTTGGCACCAGGGACTGGTTTCGTGGAAGACAATTTTTCCATGGACTGGGTTGGGTGTGGGGGAGTTCTGTGGCCCTGGGGTTGAGGACTGCAACTTTAAGAAGACTATATGTGTTTACTAAAACATTTTCTGAGGAATAATAATTATGATTATGACAACTATAGCTATACTCTATTTAGCTTTCTAAAGTTTTTTTCTATTTTTATTCTTAAAGTTATATGATGTCATGATGTTTCACAAATAAAGAAAATCTTTGATGTGCGATGAAAATGTTTTGCTCCTTTAGGCTGTGTCATATCTATATTTTTCTATTTAAATGATTATTTTGTAATTTTACCACTTCTCCATTTTATTTATTAGAAAAGTATTTAAAACTATGACACATTAAAGTTAATACAGAGTTGAGTTTGTATTCTCTTATGGTTAGGGTCAATTAGAGTGATAAAACTCAGTCTTGAATGGAATTTCTATACTTCCTATCAATATCACAAAAAAAATCACATGACATTTCAGAAGTTAGGTTTATGTGCTGATGGATGAATTATTTTCTGTTTTTATTAACTTGAGCTTTTCCTGAGACTCACACATATTATTTATTCCATAGTGGCTAAGCCTGCTGTGATTTTCATGTCTTTGAACAGCTTTTCGGCAGTAAGATTGAACATTTACAAACACACAAACGTGTATATAAATTTGTCACTTCCTAGCTTAAACCCTGTAGTGTCTTCCCATTACCTTTAGGACAAGGTCCAAGTGCCTTTGCTTGTATTAGAATGCAGCGGCTTGGCTTTGGCCTTACGTCTTCACACTCTGGACTTCACCCCCTTCCAAATGCTAACTCTTGCCTGTGGGCCTGTGCAGCACAAGTCCTTTCCTGGCTGAAGCAGTTTTCTCCCTTCTCTTTTCATCTGGCTAACTCCTCCTCATCCTTTAGAACTTCCTTTAAAGGGTGCATTTTTTTTTTTTTTCTGAAAAGCTTCCTAAATTCCCTAGAGTGGGCTGGGTACACATGCTATGAAGTTGCTCTGACATAGACTTATTTTTGCCATTATTGTTTATATGAGTGAATGCCTTCCCCAGCAGACAGAATGCTATGTGGGCTGGAATTATCTATCTTGCTTACCATTTTATCTGTGTCTCAAGGAAAGGAAGAAGGGGCTTAATAAGTATTTCTTATGTGGATTTCACTGAGAAAATTATAGCTTTATTGCATTTGCTCATTGCTTATCTCTTAAAGTATAACGAGTATATTCATACTGATTCTATTTTTTTTTTTTTCATTACAGCAAAAATGGACTTCTGAATCATGGACAAATCAGAATTCCTGCCCACCAGTGTAAGTCACATTTCTAAACATTTGAACAGTTTAATGGGCTCGTATTTATGACACATTGATTAGTTAAAAAAGAAACCAAAATTATACATGTAGCTATGATTGTGAGCCATAGAAAAGTGTATATGCATATTGATGGTCCTAAAATTACTATGCCAAAAGTAAAATAGCTCTTATGATAAGTAATATTTCTTTTGTTTTTATGTTCTTTAATTTTATTTTTATATTTTCCTGAAAAAGTTAAAATATTTTTTCATTTAGAAAATTCAGCTAAATGCATTTATTAAAGAAATATATTAAATGTTTTCCATTTTATAATTGGTTTAGCCAAATGAATTTAAAGATAAATTGGCCTGTGCTTTAATTTAGAGGAATATGGCAATTTTACAAATCTTATTAAAATTATTTTATTTTTGGACCAGAATACACTAATTTATGTTTTATATTTTATATTATTTTTGCCTTTTAAAATTTGAATGATATGATTTTTATATTCTGTCAAGTATTTTAGACTACAGGGATTCTTGGAAAATAAAAATTAAAAAGTCAATGATTTACTAGACTGAACCACATAACATTGACATTTGTAGAAATTAAAAATGAACAAACATCAACAATTTCCTGTGGTTCTATGTAGTAGAAACCCGTGTGCTCATCTAGACATGAAGAAGAGACTTGGGTGCAAGTGCTGGATATAAGATATTGAGTATGTAACAATGACTGTCAGTTGTGTGCTGTGAAATGTTTAACAACTGGTTTTCTCAAAGTGTATTATATGTTTATTATAAATTTTACTTGTTCATTATAAATAAATTTAAGTATATATTAAGTTTATTATAACTTTTACTGATAAAAAGGATGTGTAGCAATCTACAAATACTAATAAAATATATAAATTCATTAACATAGATCCCAGATAGCCAACGGATTCTCATAGAATGCTCTCTTGGTTTTTTTCTTGAACTCTGTATCGATAGCTAACCTATGGTTGCAATTAATGAACCAGTGTAGTTCCAACATGAATGTTGGTTGTTATTTTCACTTACTGTAAAGTGATGTGAATGATTTCTTTGCTGAATCAAATAATAGTTTTGAATACCAAAGCAGTATTTCCTCAGTTTATTTTGATGCTCTTCACTGTGTGATAGCTATAGACATGGAGCACTTTTAAGTTTAATCTGCATTATTAACATTTTTCCACCACTTTTTTAAGTCTCAGAAATCAACAAAATGATAAAATCAAGACCTGATTTACAACATTTGGCAATTTCAGTATAAATAATCCCACCCTGATTAATTTCAAACTATTTATGTATTAAGAACATCATTGAGCACAAAGTTGGAAAGGATGCACACTAATATATTACCAAACAGCTATGATAGACATAAATAACCTTAATCATTAGGAAGTGATAAATTTTGAGTATTTATTACTTTTCTTTTTCATATAATTTAATGATAAATTTATATAATTTTATTTTTATGCTGCCTATGTTTAGCAACCAGCTTGAAAAATTACTGAACGTTTAACAAAGCCTATCACAAGACAGTAGAAGCCAGCACACCTTTTTATATAAGATATAACATATATGGTTTGCAATTATTAAAATCTCATTTTAAAAAGTTATGGGATGCATAGATTATTTCTTTCAGGGTTCCACGACTTGATTTGGGAAGCCTTGTTGACTCTGATGATGAGGTAATTTTTACTTAGTATTTAATATAATAAACATTCATACACAATATTACATATAGCATATAATAAGTATCATTATCTTTTATTTTTTAGGATGATTTTTCATATATTCCACTTAGTACAGCGCAGGTTCATTTTAACCCACCAAATTCATCTTCTACTCTTGGTTGGGTCACACCAGATCAAATACCATATACTCAGCATCACCTAAATGAACTGGTTAGTATTTATTTACTTATTATCATCTTACAGAATTGTAGTATGCATTATTAGCACAGTATCTACTCCAGAAGTTTTATTGTATCTATGTTTTGCCAAGTTTAAATATTTTATATATTCAAATCCCAAGCAATAATGCTGGTGAAATAATATTACTTCATTTTACATTTTTTTCACACAAAGGAATGGTATTTTAAAAATTTTGATGAAATTGGTAAAGTACAGGTATATTTTAATATGGAATCCAGGGATTTTAAAAATATGGCAAAATATTAGATCAGATCTTGCTAGTTTAACAATATGTTATAAGATTGGTCTCTTGGAAACGGAATCATATTTTAGGCTACTAGAATACTGAGGAGTAAGTAGTTACGCTAATTCAAAGTTGTCTCCTTGGGACAAGTTAGTACTTCAGACATAACTAGTGCAAGTAAATATACTTATTCCATGATGTTTCTTTGGGCATATTTATACTTCAGATATATCTAGTGTTTCATTTCATGTTAGGAATACAGTCTCTGAGTAGTATTCTAAGTAGGGCTTTCCTGTCTTTATTAGTCTTCCTCCTGTAGTTGGCTCTCATCATGTTCTCCTCAGTTTCATTTTGAAAACTTGCATGAATAATACCCTAGTCTGTATCTTGGTGTGGTTTTTACCCTAAAACTTTACCTCATCCTTCTCCTCTGGGTTAGATTTGGATATTCTCAATACTTTTCAAGGGTTAGACTGGCTTTATATGCTCCTTTTGGAGTGTCTGTCCCTCCCTGGGTCAATATTTATGCCCTTATATTTACTTAGTAGTTCTTTTAGGTTTCTTTTATCCACTGGTTTTATCTCTCACTTCTATGGAAATGTGGCAGGGAACCAAATAATACCAGAAGGTAGAATATGTCAATAGTCTAGAAATGGCAACCAGTGCTTCCCAGCATTAATGATCTCCAGTCCCCATGTCTGTTCTGGAAAACAATGATTAACAATGAAGTTCTTCTGAGGTAGGAAAAATAAAGCTTATCTAAAACTCCTGAGAAGAAAGAAAAGTCGATTTTTCTCCTTTTAAATTCTTTTAGAACAATTACTGATCTTCAGGTAAAAAACATGGTACATGTTTACTGATATTTAAGGTGAGTGCCCATTCCAAGAAGTTTTATCTGCTCTGATTTGGTCAGTGATGCTGTACCAGCTGAATGTTTTAAATATCACCTGTATTTAAAGCACAGATTATAATGGTCTGTCTTTTAGACATAAATGCTAAGGTAAATGGTAAACTTGTTAATGTCAATAAGGAAAATAATAATTATTTTGATTTTTTTTTGTGGTGTATTGCATGCTTTTCTTTCTACCTGTAGGAACAGGACGTGATATCTGAAAATTTACCGGCACCAACAGAAAAATATAAACTAAAATATCAGCAATATGAAACTGAAATGAGAGAGGGATATAAGCAGTTTAGTCAGAGAAATGCAGAAAAGACAAAATCAAATATCTCTCATCAACAATCTCCCAGAAATAAGATAGATGAAAAGGTAATGTATGAGGCTTTATAAATTTCTAATGAGATTAAAAAAAACTGCACATATTACAGAAATGTCTTTTTGTCTGATATGTCTTGCTGTTAGTCATAGTAAGATAGTAGTTAACATTTATTTCTGTGTTGCAGGGACTATTTTATGTATTTTGCTTAGAACTATTTCATTCTTCACAAAAATTTTAAAGGATTATTATCACCATTTTCAGACACAAAACTCGAGCCCACGTGACTTAGTTATCTTTTCTCTGTTAGAAACTTTTCAGTTGTCTAGAGATTGGAAATAAGACAATCTTATATATATTTAATTATATATATATTTGATATATATTTTATTTAGCTGTCTTGAACTTGGTTGGTCTCAAAATCTAAATTTTAAAGCTGAAAAGTGGTTTCAAACTTTATAGTGACCTTGTTTTATTCTAAAACTGTTATCACTTCATGATTATCTTTTGCCTAATTTTGGGAAATTTTTTTAACATCATGAATTACTGAAATTGTTATGATTTCATTTCATATTAATTAGGTATAAATTCACTATTCATAAATATAAAAAAACAAATTAAACATAATAAGTTTAATGGCTTTCATAAGGAAAAATCAATCTTGATTTTTAGAAAGAATTATTTAGAAATGCAGTGTACAATAGTACTGACCAAAAGAAGAGGACACTTGAATAGAATTCTTAATTCAGCTAACTTTCTATAAGAATAATATATTTTCAGGGAAGTCTGATGGCTGTACTTGCTTAGCATTTTCCTGTAGATAAAAAAAATGGTAAATTGATAAATAGGTGTATCATGTCAGCTATTTTTCTTTAATCCATGTAGGAACTATCTAGAACTAAATAAATCACATAGTGTTTAGCTGAAAGAGTAATAAAATTAATGGGATTATTTGATATTTTTAATCTTACAAGAATTTTTCTAAACCCAAACACATGCACACAAATATGATAACCTGGTGTCTATAATACTAGGGAAGATAATTTCACAACCCTTTAGCATCTGATCATGTATCATTAATATTTGCAAGATATACCATGCGATATTTATATCACTGTAAATATGCTGGGAGAACAGAATGAGGGTTTCTGTAAGCACTTGTTTTATTGAGTGGTAGCAAAATGATTCTAAATATTTTCAAAGTAAAACTTTTATTTCCTTGAACACAAGTTCAAATGGACATTTGTTTACTTTTGGTTTAAGAGAGAAATGAATCTCATTTGCAAATATTTCCATATAATTGGTAAATATATATATATATATATATATATATACATATAGCATGAATAAAGAAGTTTTTTGAAGCCAATATGTGCATATTTTCTGCTGGGAAAGCTACTGTTTTGTTTCTTTAATTTTTAAAATCTACATTAAAAGTGTGAAATTATTATGTTTAATATGTTTTGGTAGTCTTACAGAAGAACTTCTATAAAAAAGGTTTCCTTAGATTTTCTGTATAACAATCATGTACTTACGGGGTTTGAGCATTTGATGTCTTTTTAAGTGTGTATCATTTTAAGAATCAAAACTGCTGTATAAATGGATTATTAGTAAATTTTGTGACAATTATATGAATTAACTCTGTAATAGTAATCTCTGAAAATAAAGGAAGTCCCCAATACCAGAACTGTAAGCCCCTCTTTAAAGCAGGGAGCTGTATGTAAATTGATTCTCTTTACTGATAAAGAAAAGCTAAGGTTATGTATATTTAAGATGCAGGACAATAACTAATGACCATAGCTGATGGTTATAACAAATCAGGCTGGTACATGAATCAACTGATAATCAGTTGAACAGTAAAATAAAAGTTTGAGCATCTGGTCAGGGCCTCAGGCTGCTTCCACTCATGGTGGAGCCTGACGGGGAGCCAGTGTGTGCAGAGATTACATAGTGAGCAAGGAAGCAAGAGAGAGAGGGAGCAGGTGCCAGGCTCTTTTGAACAACCAACTCTTGGGGGAGCTAATAGAGCAATAATTCACCCACTTCAGAGAGAGGGCATTGATCTGTTTATGAGGGATCCACATCCATGAGCCAAGCACCTCCTACTAGGCCCCGTCTCCAACACAGGCGGATCGAATTTCAACGTGAGGTTTAGATGGGACAAACATCCAAACCAGAACATTTCTAATGGCAAATTTCCTTTGTTGGGTTTTCCTTCCACTTATTATAAAAAGGTGATGAATCTCTTGTCAAATTGTTTTGCTACCTAAAATGTAAATTTATGTGTGCATATGTTTTTAAAATAACAAAACATCTTTAAATAAAACATGCAAATCATTAAACTTCAATTTCATATAAAATATCTTAATTTCCTAATCGTACTTAATTATTCCAGATATATCTTTTTTCACCCATTCTATTAAAAAAACCACCTCTTAGTTTTAGAAATGATCACTATAATTCATTCATTTATTATTTATTATTTCAACAAATAGTTATTGAATGCTTAACTATATGGTCAAAGTTAAAGGGAGCCTGGGAGGCAGATCAGAGGGCCTCATAGGCTGTGTAAGGACTTTGCCTTTTACTCTGAGGCAGAAACCTGATTCGTTCTTTTGAAAATGAGTTTTATTGAGAATAGCGCAAAGCTGGAAGCAGAAACACCTTTGAGCAGGCTGTCACAATAATCCAGGCAAGATATTATGATGGTGGCTTGGACCCAGGTGGTGGTAGCAGTGTCCTTGAGTAAGAAGTGGTCTCACAAGGTCATATTCTGGATACATTCTGAAGGTAGGGCTAAGATTTATGGATGGATTGGTTGTAGGCTTGAGAGAAATGGAAAATCAAGAATGATTCTACATGGATGAATCTGCAGGACACTGTGCTAAGTGAAATAAGCCAGACCCAGAAAGACAAAATATGAAATGTTTTCACTTACAAGTGAAATCTAAAAAAGTTGAATCATAAAAGCAGACAGTAGATTGTTGGTTGCCAGGGTCTGGGGGTGGGGGGTGTTGAGTAAATGGGGAGATGTTAGCCAAAGGGTCCAAACTTTCAGTTATAAGATGTATAAGTTCTGGGGATCTAATGTACACATGGTGGCTAAGGTTACAGATACTGTATTTTTTACTTGAAATTTGATGAGAGAACAGGCTTTAAGTGTCCTCCCCATGTGAACACACACGGACACACACACAGACATACACAAATGGTAACTGTGTGTGGTGATGGATGTGTGAATCGATTGTGGTAATCATTACATAATGTACACATATATCAAATCATTATGTTGTACACCTTGAATATACACAATTTTTATTTGTCAATTAAATATTTTAAAATTAATTGAAAAAAAAGAATTACTCTAAAGCTTTTGGCCTGAGCAGTTCCTATTAACTGGAGTTGGGGGAAGACCACAAGGAAGTCTGGTTTGGGGAGGTTAAATTTGAAGTATCAAGTGGAAATGTCACTGTTTTCCTTTTGTAGACGGATGAAAACCAGCTGAAAGAAAATAAAATCCTTTCGAAAGTTTTTTTCAAAGCAAACATAATGTAGTGCTTTGCTTATACTTAAATATATATATTAAATTAATCTGCTCAATTTACCTTATGTAATGCTAGGCATCTTTTTGGTGCCTGTATAAATAAATCACTACATATAAAAAAACAGGTATATTAGTGGGTAAATAAATAAAATTATGAAATGTCCTCATAAATTGATTTTCAAATAGTAAATATTTAACCAAGGTTCATTATTCATTTACTGAATAAATATTTATCACACACTCACCATGTGTGATCCTGTTTTGGCACCAGGGATAAAAATGACAGACAAGGTTCCTGTCCTCGTGGAACTCACATTAGGAGAAGCAGGCAATAAATCACTAACAAATATATTAATATAATAATAATTTATATAGCAATCAAAAGTCATAAAGACAGAGTGTGAAGATGGAGTGTGACCTTTCAATGAAAATCTAAAGTGAAAATAAGCCCTGGGGGTAAAAACTCTTGAAATTTATTAAGTTTTTGACAAGTTGATACCCTGTTGGGACTTTTTTGTTGTTGTTGAGGTAGTTTAAGCACATCTCATATTCTAAGAAAAATTTGGTGCTTATCTCTTTAGCGTCCCAAAGAATTCTTACCTCAAAGATTACACTCATCTTTTAATACTTTACTTACGAATTTAATTTTATAATGGAATGGACATACCCACATTTATTAATTTTGCAAAGACTTAACATGGACAATAATAGTTATAATAGTTGCTACTTTTTATTTAATATCGTGTCACATAATTTTTACAAGTGTTGGACATATATTATCTCTTAATCATTTTGGTGCAGTAGTTATACTATTATTAATTTCTATTTTGTCTAGAGTAAACTGAAGCACATAGAAGTCATCTAGCTGGAAAGTGGAAGAGATGGGTTTAAACATAGGCAATGCAATTGACAGAGGCTGTACCCTTAACCCCTATACAAATAATCACTGAGATATTCAGTAGTTATCTATTCCCTTATTTTGTTAAAAACCAATAGTCTAATAATTTTAATTACTAATTGGAATTAGACCTAGGTTTGAATAACAACTCTTCCATTTACTAACTGTGTATCTTCAAGATTAAACTCTGGATGACTTATTAATAATAGTTTTCTCATATATAGAAGAGAATAATAATAATAGCTTCCTCATTCATCAGGGGGAAAATTAGATAACATATCCAAAACACTTAGCCTGGCATATAATAAACTCTAATTTTCAATTAAAAATATTATAAATATGAGTATGATGGTTCATTTATTGCTTTCATGTATAGCGTGTACAAGGAGACGAAGCCAACACAGATGACCTTACAAGTCTGGATAGGAAAGCCCTCTTACAGCAAGGTTATGCACACAACCCTTATAGTATGCAACACAGTGCAAGAAAATTGGACGCAGTAAGTTTTCAGCATTTTTACTCATTTGATAGGCCATTAAGATACTATGCCCTCCAAGATTTCATAGACTTATAATTGAATATGAATTGCAACAACTGAATTTGGACTGAGGTAAATATTCATTAATGTGAAAATCGAGTCCTCATTTTTTAAATGATTGATTTGTGTTTGGTTTATATTCTGTGAAAAAATTGTCTTGAATCTTTGCGAGTTTGTAAAAATTTAGATTATACTGTTCAAAATCGGATGTGAGGTCAATCTGGCTGCGACATCTGTCACCACATTGATCGCCAGGGTTGATTCGGCTGATCTGGCTGACTAGGTGGGTGTCACCTTGCCCCCTCAGGGCTCCATGTGAGTCCCTCCTGAAGCTACACGCTCCAGCCAAGGGGATGACCTTCCCTGATAGAGGAGGACCCTTCTTCTCTCAGGGGTGTACCAGTATCGGTGCTTCCCCTGCTAGAACTTCAAACAAGCTCTCAAATGTTAATTGGCCACTATTTGTTAGTGGGCTTATTTGGCATTGCTCCCTCCCCAAAAGAAGTAGCCTGGTTATTTTTTTGAAAGTCATAAGTTGCTAACACTAGAGAAATTCAGACTAGTTAAGGAAAAAGCTGGAAATAAAGTAATTTTTTTAAGGAAAAGTAAAGCAAAACTCCAGATTTTCAATATTAACTTTAAATTATGTCTCTTACAAAGTCAATTAGGTTGTTGAATATTGCTTTGACTAGTTCTGGCACAAATAGATAATTATAACATTTCTGTAATGTCCTGGGGTAAGAGAACCATGCTACCTGAAGTTCACTGGCTACCTCAGACAGCCCCAGGTGATTAATATCTTAGATATACCTGTAACAGATTGACGGAATGTCAGTGTGGTGGCTCACAAGTTGGGAAAACTCTGGTTTAGATAGCTAACTAATAACAAAGCAATGTGGATTTAGCTAGTTACGTTATTATTGTTATTATTATTGCTGAGTGGAAATTCATTATATATTTTATTTGGGTCACAATCATCCGGAATCAGTTATGTTCTGAATTGACAGTAATGTGTAATCAATCTCTAGACTAGGTGAACTGATTTTCTGTGTATGTCCTAAGTTGCAAATTTGTGATAGTTCTTTTATTAAAACCACATGCATATTGTTTCCTATGACTATTATTATTTAGATATTTATGCTTAATAGAATAAAATGTATTGCCAGGGTTATCCTAAATATTAAAAACTACTTTATAAGGCAAATTAGTGTCCCAAATAAGGCTTATTTTGATATATCCTAAAGTTATATTTGAAATGAATATTACCAATATTTATAAATATAAATATATAATATATATATAAATATATAAATATAATCCAAACTCATCTGGATGTTATTGGATGTCTTTTCTTTACAATTACATTGTTAGTGGCAATGTATCTAAATTCATCATCGAGAAAGTTTTACCTTATTGTGGTGGCACTCATTTATTGTTTTTTCCTCCCAAGGAAATGTTTATATGAGTAAGCTTTCAAGGCACATGAAATTTGCACCAATTTGTTTTCAAAATGTAGGTGGAGACTTCCTTATTTAATTTGTAACTACTTAAATGAATGACAGAAGCGCAGTGAATCTATGGTTTTTATATCCATCTCATCTAGTTCTTTGGTCATTTTTCAGTGTTGACAGATCCTTGCATGAGTGTGGCTTCTGCTTCTAATCTGCTTTGTGTTTCACAGACCTTTAAATCAATGTGCCTGAGGGTGTTTCTAACCTTTTCTACAAAGTATAAGCTATCATAAACTTCAGCATTCAGGTGGGCTCTCTGCATGGGCCGTATGATAGCCATTCATCTCCCCTCTTTGGCTTGCTTCTGGGTTTTCCATCTATGTCTGTGGCTGGCTTACGTACATATTTTCTGTATGCAATTTCTATGTTTTAGTCAGTGTCCACTTTGTGAATCACTCTTAGATATTATAAAATATACCTTGCTTTACCTGTAAGTTGCACAATTTTTTTTACCTTTTTAATTGTTATTTAAAGTTATTCCTAAATAAAAACCTTATAAAGTATTAAGATCTTAGAGAACAACACAAGATGTATTAAATTATATAAATTTTATATGGGACATATTTGTATGTGTAAATTATATATCTTAAATTTGTACCAAACAACAAAACTAAATTCAGTGCAGGCTAACATTTAAATAATTGTGCTGCACTTTTTCAGGTTTCTTACAAGTTTTTACTTTTTCTGATATGCCTTTAGATATTCTTAGTTGATATTTTGTGTCAGTTTTAAATAAAGCATTCTCCCAAAGGTTACAAAGCTTCTATTTTAAACAACATGATCTTACTTGATTTCATTTATTGGAGTGATCAATGGGGATGACAGTCATTTACATTCTAAAAATATAACAAGCTTTATTTCGACTTCTTAATTTTTTAGCCTCTTTTATTTTACCCTCAAAAGAAACATTAAAGTCATTATTGTTGCATAATAATCTAATTGGAATTGAATAATTACAAATCTTTCAATTTGATGTGACCCATATTTTCAGATGAGTTGGGAAAGCAAAAAATACTATGAAGATGGTTTAATCAAACTAGTAACTGAGAAAAGTTGATTGAGTATTATCGATGTATGTATACAAAGAAAAGATCATTATACTTTCGATGATGGAAGTTTCATTTTTGTTTTGCTTTGGCTTAGATTTTTGATGTAAGGTTGAATGATTCAAATTCAGTTTTGGCCTTTTTGACTGAGAATAGTTTTAGACCAAATTCTCTCTTTGTCAGTATTGGTATTCTTCTTGGAGCAAGTTAAGATGCCTTTTTGCAGGAGGACATCTTTTGAGGGGAGGAAGGAAGGGGATGGATGTCATACTCCTCCTCCTTTAGTCTGACTCCATAAAATGCAAAGGCAGCTCATTGGAGTATCTGATTATTTCTACCAAAATGTAGGTGCATTACTTTTTAGGAAATAGATGATACTGTAGATAAATAATTGGAATTTAAATTTGTTAATGACAGAAAGTAATCTATATTTGAGAAGGAAATTGGAGATGTTCAATTTATATTTTATGACTTTTTTGTTAACTATTGCATTGTTCTGCTTTATGGACAATGAAATTGTCTTTATTTTATCTTCTCAGGAAATTGCGGCTGCAGAGAAGAAAAAGCAGACTGTTGCAGAGCAAGTGATGATAGACCACTTATCCAGGTGAAAATTAGGAACTAGTAATAGAAATCCATTCGGAAAGTTGTCATTAAATTTCTTTTTCATGAATGACACCCCTATCCTTGGTCAATCAATGAGCAGCTGACTCAGAAGTTCCAAACTCTGTCTGTTCACTGCACTTTTAGTGTTTTAGTAATTTTTTCGCAGCACTCTCTTAGACCAATAAAAATACCTAACAGTTCTATTTATTATTTTTGTCTCAACAATGTAGTATTTATTTCCTAACAACTTAAGGAACATTTGAAAAAATAATACACATAACTTGAAAGCAAATATTTTAATTTTATTCTTGCTTACTAATGGGCTGTATGAATCTTTTAGGCACTGCACAATCTCTCAAATCCTAGAATCATTTACAATGCTTCCACCCTCGCTTTCTATTCTACATTGATTTTCACCTAGTTTGTTTTGTATTACAGCAACTGTAGAAAACCCAGCTTAGCAAAGATGAAACATCACTGAAGAGGCATAGTGTGATATATTGTTGAAACTGTGAACTACCTTGCGCTAGTAGTTTACCCGGTGTGCAAGTGATGTTGAATGTCAATGTGTTTCCCTCAAAAATTAAAAATATCCCACAATGCCCCATGAGTTCACTGCAGTATTCCAGGGTGCCTTGGTGCAGTTTGAGAATTGTGAGACTGTCTAGAATTTTGAAACCCTCAGAAAACTATATAAAGTTTTAACACATACAGCGCAAAATTGTATGACAACATGGAAATATGCTGGGATTTCAGAAGAGAGGCTGGAATAATCTAAGTAGTCATCGAGGAAAAAATAAGACTTAAGTTTAGCTATGAAAAAATTATTTAGTTAAGTGGCAGAGAGAAAGAATGATATTCTACATGCGTATTTTTCAAGTAAAGTCTTTGAAACAATTAATGATGCTGAGAGTCTCCAATGTATCTCCTTCCATGATCTCATGAATTTATTTGATTTATTTCTTCACCTCCAGCATGGCGCCACCACTGTCCTTCATAAATTGTGATATTTGTATTGCCAGACCAGTGGTGATTTCTCGGTTCTCATTTATTTGACTCAGCTACGACATCTGTTTTCACTGAAAATTTTCTTCTCTTTGAAACACTTTTATTTTTTCCGCATGGCTTCTTACACACCACACTCACTTGTTTTCCTCCTACCTTCCACACCTTCTCAGTCTCTCTTGGTTCTTCTTCATCTCTCCAGACTTTGAACGTAGCCATGCCGAAGGGCTCAATTCTTGGACCTCTTGTGTGTTTGCTTTCTAAGTGATCTCATCCAGTACCGTGCTTTGAAAACCACATGCATCCTAAACTAACATTTCAATTTAACTTTTTCCAATCTGAGTTTCTGAAAGTTCATTGCCCTCTTTCCCATGACGAACACATCAACTTTAATTTTCCTCCATGATAACTCCATTCTTCAAGTTATTTAGGCCTAAAATCCTGGTGATCACTTTGATTCTTCTCTTTCTCTCAAATCCTGTATCCAGTTTGTCAGCAAACACTGTAAGTCCTACCATTAAAATGAATTTATGACTTCTGCTGCCATCATCCTGTTCAAACCATTTTCTTCTGTCTCCTGGATTATTTCAGCCACTTCATAACTGGACCCTTTGTGTCTGTGTTTGCCTCTTATTGGTTTATTTTCAACCCAGTAGCCAGAGTTATCCATTAACAGGCAAGCCAGATCAAACCCTTTAGTAATTTCCCATGCCAATCATAGTAAAACCTACAAGATCTATGTGTTGGTTATATGTCTCCACAAAACTTAGTAGCTTAAAAAAAAATCATCAAATTTTGCTCATGTGTCTTTGTTGCTGAACCCAACCAGGGTCCACTATTGCATTGTTCAGCAAAGTCAGTGCAGCAAAGTCAGACACTGATGCTGAGAGTTGCAGTGGGAAAAAAAGGCATATTATTGCATGATGGCAAGCAAGGAGTACAGGCAGCTAACACTTAAGACTGGAACTCTTTGATGGCTTATAGGCAAGAATTTTTAAAGACAGGGTACATTTCCAGAGAGCAGAAGTTGCAGGCAAAATTGTACATCAGTATATGGAGGTTATGGTTTGGCTCCAAAAAGGTGAGATACCTTGAAATGGGGGCTTACAGGTCATAGGTGGACTCAGAGATTCTTTGATTAGCAGCAAGTAATGGCAAAGTGGGTGTGGCTGTCTCCAGGTCCTTCAGAGCAGTGAGAATTCAATCTTTAGTTCCCCCTTAATCTGCATTTTCCATCTGGTGGGGATTTCTGAAAAACAACTCAAGAGCAAATGTTAAGATGTTATTTTTTAGTTTCCATAAACTAAAACATCTCTTGATTCTGGCTTGCTTGGATGACTATTGCTGTTATCTTCTTGCTTATTAGGTTGCTTATTTACTTTTCAAGGCTAGCTAGGTGCCCAGAATTTCCCTTGAAAGGACTTAAAATTTTTCCTTTACTTCCATGCTTTGGGGTACAGTTGGCACAGCAGGCCTCTAAGAAGTGTCCTTGCTCCACCTAATCTTTAGGTTAGCTGTCCATGGTAGGCTTGGCTGTATCTTACTTTTTATTTTGGCCAGTTATATATGAGCAGAAGTGATGGTCTCTGTTCTGGGCTTAGACCTTGAAAGATCTCATGTGTTTCCATTTGCCCTTTAATGCTTCTGCCATTCTGAGAGAAGAACACTGCTTGGCTGGCCCACTAGTCACGAGAAAAAACGTTGCTTCTACACATGCAATTGGGCTACTTAGCGGAGACCATCCTAGATAAGCAGATCCCCAGCTAACTCAAGCTTTTGTGAGTTAGTTCAACTGAGATTAGCAGAGCCGTACAGCTATATATAATTGACCAAAGCAAGTCAAATGCCTAAGCTCAAAGTCGAGTGGTGAAAAAGTACACTCCACCTGGAATAAGGCAACAGCAAGGATACGGATCCTTTGGGGCCAGTAATACAGTCTATCCAAGCCTACCATTGGACCTTGTATCTTGCACTTCTCTCCCTCTTGTCTACTTTATTCCAGGCATTTGGCTTGCTTCCTGTTCTGGAACATACCAAGTTCCACTCCTGTCCTAAGTACTTTGCATTTATTTTCCTTTCTGCTTGGATTGCTTTTTCCCCAGAAATTTACATGGCTGTTTACTCAGTTTACCTCTTTCTTTAGAAGTCAACTTGCTGAGACATACATTGGTCACCAAATAAAAAATGTATAGCCCCTTCCTCAAAACTTAATATCTTCTTACAACTTCATTTTTTTCCCATAGGGATATGTAATTTACCTTATTTTTTTGTATTTACCTTGTTAATTATCTGTTTGCCTCTTTAGAATGTGACCTCCATGAGGGCAGAGCTCTTAGGAAGTTTTGTTCATTTCACATTCTCATTGCCTAGTATAGTAGCTGTACAGTAAATACTTGTTCAATGGGCAAATGAATGAATGAACTGGAGAAGAAGACTTGATTAGAGTCAGCGGAACTGGGTTTTAAGTGTAGCTATATGACTAATTCACTGTTGGAGCTTTCATATTTTCCTTCTGTATGTCTTGATTTTTGCCTCTGCCAAATTAATGTTAAGATTTCTTATAACTCTAACATTCTGTGTATATATATTTAACATAGAACTTATAGATAGAGTGCGAGAATAGAATAGATGCCACTTTTTGGTAAATGCCAGACTTTTTCATTTGGGAAATTTAAAAAAATATCTTAATGCTCAATTTAAAAAGATTTGGCTCATAACTTGGCACACAAATGAACAGACTCTATAGTATATGGTAGAAATATCTAAAGCTTTTCCAGAATGTTCCAACAATGGAAATAACCTACTAAATTTATAAATTCTATTCCTGAATTACTGTTTCACCTTCATATGTTTTGAAGACTCATGATACCTTTGTAAAAACATGTCTACTCATTTATTCTTTTATCCAGTTCAGTCATCAAACTCCTTCAGACTTGGGGCTTTGCCAGGCAAGTAGAAAATAACCAGAGAGGGCAAGATTGTTAAGGGTACATAAAAGTTTATATTTTGATGAATCATGTAATCCAAGCTGGGTAAAGAGTAAAGTGAAGATATGAGGATAACCTATCTTTACTATATTAATGATGACAATAACAAACCAAAACCATAATATGATTCCCACATTCCTTACATTATTAATTGAATCTCATTTCTACTGTGGGGTTACTATAGATCTTTCTGTTTGATAACCTCAAATCCAATTAGTTTCATAGTTCTGCCAGTGTTTCTTGAATTTTTTCATTCTACTACATCTATTTTTTATGTTCCTTTTATAGTTTTGAGGTACATGTGATAATTTAATACATTCATATAATTTGTAAATATTAAATCAATGTACTTGAGCTATCCATCACCTTAAAAATTTGTCTTGTCTTTATGCTAGAAACATTCAAATTATTCTCTTCTAGCTGTTTTTAAATGTACAATAGATTATTGTAAACTACAGTCACCCTATTGATCTATCGAACACCAGGTCTTGTTTCTTCTGTCAAATCCTATGTTTATGCCACCTTACTATAGAGCCTTGCTTTCTCTTTTCTAGCCTCTTGTGATGCTACCTGATAGGCTGTCATGCCTCTGTTTATTCATATTCAGTAGAATATGTAGTAAAAGGGCAATTGGGAGGCAGAGCCTTTGCTGTTGAGCCCTTCTATAATACTTGTTAGATAATAGGCATGCTCCTGAACAGTATGTCTATATTAACTAATTTATTTGCTCTTTACAACAGTTCTTTGAGGGAGGTACCATTATAACCTCTTTTATATTAATAAATGAAGAAACTCTAGCCTAGAGCTAAAGGACTAGATAAGGCCACACAGATAATTATTGTCAGAGATAGAAATTCAACCCAGGCAGTCTAGTTCCTGAGTTCCAGAGTACTCTCATTGGTTACACTGTGTGCTGTGCTGTCCTGTGGCCTCACACACATTGTTTCTTTGCTTATGGTGCCCATCCTCCTCTTCTGGGTGTTAACTCTACTAGCCTTAAGAATCAGCGCAAATGTCTCCTCTTCTCTATATCTTGTTTTCTAGGACTTCAGTCATCCCCTTCTATGTTTGTGGCACTTATCTCTTTCTATTCTAATTCTACTTTACCTGTGTTCTCCCCCCTTATATTATCAGAAACCCACATGGTGTCTATTTGTTTAAAGAATTGTAAGAGAAAGACATGGAGCTCTTAGCTCCCTCCAAAATTTCAATTTATTTTTAGATAATACTGATGGAAAAAGAGATAGCAATGTTCACTTTTTTATGGCCAGTATTTTAAAATTATTAAATTTATTCATATTTGATAAAAGTATTATTTTGACAGTAATGTAAATTTGCATTTGCTGTATGAGCTTTTCCAACTGTTTATAAATACGTGAATATCACGCATTATCAGATTTCCTTGTCAGACTTTTTATTTTTCTGTATAGGGCTGTAATCAGTGACCCAGAACAAAATTTAACCATTGAGAGAAAAGAAAGTGCTCACATCCTTCCAGATTCAAAGACAGCCCCTGTTCGACTTAGAAAAAGAACACTGCATGAAACAAAGTAAGCAGATTGTAATTACATAAAATGAGGATGCGCTATGCTATAAAAGTATTTTTAAAATGTACTTCTGTATCCAACTGAAAAGTTTTTGTGTTTTTGCTTTTTTTTAATATATAAAGAGAAGTGGAATTTTTAGAGTTCAGCTCCCAGTTGCCACCTTAAGATATTGGGGGCAATACCTTATTCTACTCTCTTTGCTCTCCAGATTTTTTATTTGTAGTTTGGAAAAAAAACCCTGCAACCTTCAGAGATAATATATATGAAAATTTATAATGTAGTAACTGGACATTTGTATGTGTGTAATATATGGCTACATCTCATTGATATATTAAAAGTTCGTATTCCTTATAAAGGTTTTTTATTTTGCATTTTACTTTGTAGCTTATAAAATCTTTGGGTTGATGTGGACTTTCACGGTCCTCTGGTGCAGTCCACTTAAATTCTTCAACAACTTCATTGACAACTGACATCTAGCCTCCTCTTTAATAGAGAGAAAATTTGCTGGTACTTACAATAGCTCTTTTATATTTTCAGACTGCTTTAATTATTAGTATTTTCTTATCACTTTTATCTTTTTATCTCATTCTTATTTTCTGAAAGCCTTTGCTTTCATAGATTTAAATATTTGAAGGCATCATATATTAGTTTCCTAGTGCTGCTGTAACAGTTACCACAAACTTAGTATTTTAAAACAATACCAATTTATTCTTTTACAGTTCTGGAGCTCAGAAGCTTAAAATCAAGGTGTTGACAGGGCTACATTTCTTCTAGAAGTTTCTGGGGCAAATCCATTTTCTTGACTCTTGCAACTTTGAGAGGTTGCCTTCATTCCCTAGCTCATGGCTCCTTCCTCCATCTTTAAAGTCAGTGATGGCAGGTCAAGACTTTCTCGTTCCACATAACTGACACTCTTCTGTAGCTGAGGTGTACAATATGATGTTTTGATATACATATGCACAGTGAGATGTGTCTGGCTTCTTTTACTTAACAATATCTTTGTGAGTTTTATCCATTTTATTATTTGTAGTTGTCTTTTTTTCTCATTGTTGTACAGTATTTCATTGTAGAAATATACCACAACTTATTTATTCACAGACGTTGATGGACATTTGACTATTTATGAGTAATGCTGCCATGAACTTTCCTTCTGTGCATGCCTTTTGGTGAACATATGTACTCATTTCTGCTGAGTATATAGTTAGGAGTAGAGTTATTGGACCATTTAGCACACATATGTTAAGCTTTAAAAGATACTGCCAAGTAGTTTTCCTGACTCGTTGCTGCAATTTGCACTCCCACCAGTAGCAGTATGAGTGTTCTAGTTGCACCGCATCTTTGGCAGTGCTTGATATTGTCTTTTTCATTTTAGTTCTTCTTATGGTTGTGTATTGGTGACTTTAATTTGCATTCCACTGGAGACCAATGTAGTTGAGTACTTTCTCATTCAACTGTGTTGCTTTGTCTTTTTCATATTGATCTGTGGATCTTATTTATATATTCTGGATATGAGGGGTTTTTTTCCAGCTGTATTTGTTGCACATATCTTTTCCCACTCTGTGATCACCTTTTCATTCTCTTGATTATATGTTTCTTAAAGACTAAAATTAGAAACAAGAGTTTCTAATTTTAATGTAGACAGTTTACCAATATTTCCCTATAGAGGAAATGTTACTGTCCTTTGTATCATCTTTAGGAAATCTCTGCCTACCACAAAGTCATTTTCCCTCTGACTTGTAATGCCATGTATGCCATATGTCAAGTTGTTGCAAATGCATAGTTGGTTTTTAGACTTTTTCTTCAGTCTCATCTACCTGTTTTTCTGCATCAGTATTATCCTGTGTTGATTAGTAATGCTTTGAATTAGAGTAAATACCTGTAGCTTGTTTAAGGTTAATCAAGGGCACTACAGTCTTCATAAAAAGATAAAGAAATAAATATGCATTTATATTATAAAATTCAAAGTGCCGTATTGGGTTTTAGGTATCCAAAAAATAGCACAAATACTTCTCTCTATCCAAGTTCCATGGAAAATGCTATGGGGGTACTGATTAGAATTATCGAATTTATAGCTTTCATCCTCCCTGCCCCCATTTATTCTTCCCAGAGGAGGAAAAGAGAATTCTACTTTATAAACTTGGAAGCAGGAATTGGCACTTGTTGTACAGCCCTTCTTTCCCCTTTCTCCTGGAAGGCAGCTGCCTACTGAAGCACACATTCTACCCTGTGCATTAAGTTTTACAGAGTTCCTACCCAATAGAAATGAGTAAGTTAGTCTTTAATTCTAGCATTAAGGACGTAGCTTATTGTCACCATATACCTAAGCCATGGTTTCTAACATCTTTATCAACAATAAAATTTATATTTTGGTCTTCAATGTTCCTGATTCTTCTTTCTGTATTTGTTAGGAACTTGGGTAGAGAGAACTATTTGTGCTATTTATTGGGCACCTAAAACCCAACACGGCACTTTGCATTTTATAATATAAATGTATATTCACTTCTTTTATCTTTTTATGAAAACCGTAGAGCCCTTGAAGCTATTACTTCAACTTATCATTGTTAAAGTGAGTTCTGTTCACATTGAAAAGTAACGTAATGGTTAAAAGGAAGATTTTTTTCTGGCTCTGCCATTTACTACTCATATGGCCTTGGGCAATTTACTTATCTCTCTCTGATTGTGTAAAATTTATTGGTAAAATGGGGATAATAGTACTTACCTCAGAGGAATTGCAAGTATTGAATAAAGCAATACACATTAAAATTATTTTAACAATGACTAGTGTCTAGGAAGCTCTCAATAATGGTAGCTATTATTTTCTCAGCATTTAGAATTGTTCCAGGCACACAGTGGACATTCAGTAAACACATTAATCCGGTGGATTAAATTGAATCGAGATGACTAAATTTTCATGGCTCTACTCTGTGTTCACAAATGCTCATTATCTTTACAGCCTCTTGTTTTCTGTGTCCTGCTTCCTTTTTGTTGACACTTAGATTTTACAGAGGTATGGCGTTCAAGATCCCAATGACCCACATACTTACTTACTATTTACATTATTGCCATTTCATTACACCTGCATTCTTGTGGGAGGAATGTCATAAAATTATTTGGGAAGGAAAGTAAAAATATATCATTGAATCCTCAAATCTCTTAATATAAAAGAGATTATTGGTAGTAGGGAGCCAGAATATGTGCATTCGGGTTTTGCTTTGTGTTGTTAAAGAATTTTAGGGCTGGCAGCCTTAGTGAGATCAATCAGTACAATCTGAAGGTCATAATGAGTAAATAAACAACTGGCCTATGCCAAGGTTCAAACTTCATCCAGCACTCTTTCCCACTATTTTGTTATTTTGATAAGGAATGTTTTCAACTACCCATCATTGAAAGCTACCTGATGGTGGATTAAAGGAGAAAGGATTTATTTTTCTTATATAAGTAGCTGCTGGGAGATTGGCCATTATGGGTTTTTGTTCAGTGGCTCAGTGATATGACAGCTCTGGGCTGGCTTCCCTGGATCTTTTTGGCCTTTCTCAGATGGTGGCTTGATGGCTATAGTGGCTGCTGCATCACATCCCTGCCACATTCACAGGCAGAAACTCTTCCCATGACACTCTCTGATCAGGACAAAAGAAAGTCTTTCCTGGAAGCGTATTTGCAGACTGTGTCCCTTAATCGCCCTGAATTGCAAGAGGCTAACAGCAAATTCTATGGGGGGAGGGAGGCAAAGGAGAAGAGGGTTAGAAATGGCTTTTGGGTAGCCCTGCAACAGTGCCAGTCACAGATGTGCTATCTCTGCTCAATATTTACTAGAATAGCAATTTGATACTATATTTTCTAGCATAAAAGTCATTCATGTATTATGTACCATATCTCAGGGTGATTTCTTCTGTGTTTGCTACAATTAGCAACCTGAAAAAAAAGAGCCTCGTATCTTCATCTTTATCCAGTCTGTGCTGTTTCAAAATATTAACATAACCTTTCTGTATGTTTATCATTCACATCAAATGTAAGTACATTTCAAGAATTATTGACAAAATGTATTTCTTAACAGGATAAGAACCCATTCTACATTAACTGAAAATGTGCTTTCTCATAAAGTACAATTTGATGGTAGGATCATATCAAGGTAATTGTGATTTTATTAAATTTTTTAATCCCATGATTATAAAAATGTATTTTCTTTTTCAAATAGAAATAATAATAATGAGATTAGATAAATTTGTGTCATTTAAATGAAAAAAGTGAATTTAAAGAAACGTTTTTATGTAATAGCTACTAATCTATTAGAAAAATATAGTAAACATGAACCTGTGAGAAAAACATTTTAATTAAAAGTTATTTCAAAAGTGATTTTTTTTTTCATAGCGTAGAATCATCCTTTTATTTTGGTCGAAAACACACAGTAATTTTGGGGGATTATAATTAAGATTTAACAACATTACAATTCTAATGAATAACTTAAAATCAGGGATCTCGAGATAAATATAAATATTTCATGGATATTTTGGAACGCTGGTATTAAGACTACATCTATTGCCAATGACTCAGATGTTTCTTTCTAGTGAATTGACCATTACATTTCCAAAGTTCTGAAATGGCCAACAGACCATAGAAAGATAATTCTTTAGGCTCCTGTTTGAAACCAACAGCTTCAGCAAACTGCTGGCCTTGATTCAGAGCCAATTCAAAAGTGATTTTAAATAAATGTGTTTTAGAAAGACACTTGGAAGTGAATTTTTAAAAGATATGTATTACTACTAGAAGATTCTAAACTAAAAGTTAATCTTTATATAAATTGCTTTATTTAATTTCATTTCAATGATTTAACTTACTGGATTATTGATGGATGCACAGGTGACAAGGAAAATGATTCTTAAATGTGTTATCTCAGTCTCATAAACTTCTAATAACACAGATGCTACTTGATGTTCTTTGTGTATGTAGGTGACAACTGTATTTTTAAATTATCATATTTGTTCAGTGATTTTAAACTTTTCTATGATGATAAAAGATAATAAGAATGTGTCTTTGAGTGCCTTCTCGCAAGCTCAACCTTTTTTTGAGGTATTCCACTTTATCCTAAAAGTGTGTGTTGAATTAGTAATCTACACTGTAATATATCCATATTCATATCAGTATAAGATAAAGGTTTTTCTCTATCCAAATCTAACTTGGACCCATACTTCAGTGAGCTGTCATGTTTTCCCTACAGCTTCTCGTAACCCTCGCTCATTACCACACACTCCAGGGAGTTATGCTATCCCTCTTTGAGATGCACAATATTTTAGTTTATTATTTAATTTGAAATTTTTCTATTTGAAAAAATTTAATATCATTCTATTTTTCTAGAAATGGACATGATGCTTGTAGAGAGCTGATCGGGTTCTTTTTCACGCATGACCAGTCCCTTACAATTTATGAATATCGACAATTTGGGAAAAATAGGTATGCCATAAAACATTGTTAGAACTCTCAAGATAATTCTGAGAGCTAAATAACTGTACATTTTTTTTTCATTTAACTTTTAGAACAAATGTGCTGCCTTTTATTCAAAAAAGTATTTATCATCATCAGTGTGGACGAAGAAAAGGAAAACAGTACCAACTTGGTGATTTTTATGTTGTAAGTTAAGTGTATGTGTGCAAATGTTTAATACCAGGTGTTGGGTTTTGTGGGGTCCTGGGGAGGTGGAGAGGCAGGACTTCTGATCTTCAATTTATTTCATCTCCTTCCTGAGCAGGGACGTTTTTGTGAATGGGTTAACGGTTGATGTTTCCCCAGGAGTTTCTGCCTCCCAGTCTCCAATCTTAATGGTCTGGATCTAAGCATTGCAGTTATTCTCTGTAACACACCCTATTCCACAGTGTGGGTTGTCTCTCGGTACTTTGAAAGGCTTTTCAAAGCTGTATCAGTGGGTAAGTGGCTACCTCAGTAGCACCAGGAGTAATGCTCTATCTAAAGCAGGTTTATCCTTTGAGGATGCAGTTTCCTCCATGTGGAGAGTTATTGGCTTCTGGAACTGTCATGTACCTATCCTCCTTGTGATTTTCCCACCTTGGGAAATTCTGGGTATATAGTATGTCACAATTTCCTAGAATGAGTGGATTGTGGGTAATGTCATATTTTGTATAGTGGTCTTACATTTTAAATCATATTCACATTTTATGACATGATTAAAATGCATCACTATCCACGGTGATCATTCAAGTAACAAAAATATGTTCATATGCTAAACACTATGGATAGAACAGTAAGTTAGACCCATTTCCTGCTTGCAGTCTGATTGGAAACACAGGAGAGCCAGAAAGGAGGGACAATGATCTAGTTTTGTGCAGTAATAGGAGGCTTCCTGGAGAAAGTGCCATCTAACCTTGACTAGGAGTTAGCTAGGCTGGGATGGGGAGATAAGTGAGGGTAGATAAAGGCTTCCACATGGAGGAGACAGCTCATGCAAAGAACAAAAGCAAGAAATCACACGGCTTATTTGGAGAGCTGGAAGTAGTTCAATCTGGTTGGAGTGTTGAGTTCAAGGTGGGGGTTGGGCAAGAGATGAGTTGGAACTTATTAAAAGCAGCCTGTGTTAAAGAATTGCCTAAAATATACTGCGAAGTAATTACTTTTCTCTTGTAAACTTGTCTTTTGTTGTAGGGATGTTTACTGTGACCCTTATGATGTGGAGGAAAGGGATCACCCCTTTTTATTCCTGCACATACATGTTTTTGAGATAAACAGTCCTCAAATAAAAGGGCTTGACAGCCCCATTTGTCACACATAGTTCATCCTAGATTCACCTGGTAATTGCAGTGATTTTCTGTATTAGCTAATTGGCTTTATCCAGAGGAAAAGCAAACTTTTCACATCTTTGTAACAAGAGGTGATTTTGTACTTGGAGCAAAGTGCCTAAGGAAGTTAGGCTCCTATCCGCTCACAGAGACTGGGACATAGGGGCGCTATCTCCCTTCGGTTTTACATTTCAAAGAGTGGCTCACAGGTCCTTGAGAAAGACTTTTCCGAGTCATAAAGCAAACAATAGGCCTACCTAATTTTCAAAAGAATTTATATACATTTCAAAGGGAGAAAAAAGTACTTACCTTATAAACTTCAAATTTTCTAAGGAACAGGAGGGGAGGGAAATCTATTTCCTTATAATCAACAGGAAAAATTATGCTCTATTTTAAATTTGTATTTGTCTTTACACTGGTAGTGTTCATTTGAGCAACTCAGAAATTAAAATAATAATTTTCTAAGTTTGGATTAAGAATTTTTGATAAGATTAACCAGGTCCATATTACAGCTTCTTGGGAGGCTGGCATAGGAGGATCGCTTCAGCCTAGGAGTCTGAGGTTGCAGTGAGCTATGATCATGCCATTGCACCCCTGGGCAACAGAGCAAGACCTGTCTCTTAAAAAAAAAAAGTTTTGGTAGGAATTTTGTTGGTGAAGCTTCGATGCTTTAACTAGGTTAAAATTAGGTTTTATAGTCATGCAATGTCTGTCATCAAAGAACTAGGTGAAAGAGTGTGATGACTCTCACAGTTCATCAATTTGTGATACATCGTTCTGTGGGCCAATAGCTCTATTTTTGTATGTAGGGATGTCGTAATTTCAGTTGAACTAATTTGACCTTTCTTCCTCTGATTCTTATAAAAGTATATGAGTTTCTCATATTGCTGGCTTTTTTGTTCACATAGATTGTTAAATAGAATATTGTTCTAATTGAGAGATTGATTGTGAGATTAGTTCCTTTATTTTTCTATAGTATTAAGTGGATGAAGCCTGTGTAGTTTCTAAGTATTTTACAAATATACCTTTTTAAAAAATTATTAAAGTATACCAGGTCACATATAATCAAAATCAAATATTTTAAATTAGTATTAGTTGTATTTTACTTCTTATATACTTTTTTATTAATAGCTTTAAATAATTCATCTGTTCATTTCTTCAGGGTGCAACCTTGACATTTTTGAATTCTGATCATCCCAGCCTTCCAGAAAGCATAAAAGAAAATATGTTACTTATACTCCGAATCACAAATATTGATCAAATAGCTTTGGATTCTCTCAAGTAAGTAAAATATACATTTGTCATTTTGAAAGTAAGTGAAAGACTATTTTTTTATTATCTTAAAATGAGATTCTATCACAAAGCATTTAGACTTCAGTTAAGGTTTATATTTCTTAAAAACAAAGCATAGCTATATGTGTCTATTTTATGCAATATATTGTACTTAAATATACTCCATGTGTGGGAACAGTTACAATCAGTTAAAAATTTAAAAACTCCCATTTTATGTTAAAGATACCTCATTAATTTGCCTTTGCTTTAAGACTTTTATTTTACTAAATGCTACCAAAGTAATACGTTTTAAAAGATGGGATATTGGTACAATATTACAATAATTTTCCCCACATTGTTATTATGATACTTTTTTTTTATCATTAAAAAAATTATTGGGTCCCATATGCATATAGTATTCATTGATTGATAAAATATACAGTGAAAAAATAATCCTATGAATCAAAAAATACTTTTAAATGAATTTTTTAGTCATAGAAATATATATGTATGTATATTTGTGATATTATATATTAATATATAGAGAGGCCATATCCCATAAATTGGCTATAAGGAAGTCTGTATTTCTTTGTTATTTACTGTAATGCTAAAAGTGAATGCATTACTTTTTTAATGGGGGGGGCTTTTTAAAATAACATTTTTACATTTTATACCTTTGCAAGGTAAAACTG
The DNA here is from genome assembly GCA_963575035.1 of Avahi laniger. NCBI lineage: Eukaryota > Metazoa > Chordata > Mammalia > Primates > Indriidae > Avahi > Avahi laniger. The sequence goes on from CAUYSK010017723.1 coordinate 43,481, forward strand.
CTTTTAAATTTAATAGTTAAGTATTTAAAGTACCATTGAAACAGCTGCAAAAAATGAGTATGTTTACAGGTAGTTCTTGGAAGATTTTAAGGATTTTAGCTCTTTATTTGATCCTTTTGGGCATCAAAGCCTCAGGCAAAATTGGGACTTGATTAAATTCTAAGCACTCTTCCAACTTTGAGGGTTTCTTTGAGTCTGGAGCAAGGAAGAGCTTAGAGTTTCCATACTCAAAATTGTAAAATTGAATATATTTTTATCATTGTGAACATGTCAATTGCAGAACTGCTTCTGCAGAACATGAAGATGATATAATCAGTGAAGAAGCCAATGATAGGCTGGTCGTCAAGACCATTCAAGGTATGTGTCATTACTATGCTCTCAAGTAGTTTGAATTTTTAACTTTTTTTTGTAATCAGTAAAATAGTATTTTCCAGATATTTCTCAGTGGCACTTTCTATTTGCCTATTTAAAAAATATATATTTTTAGAAAATATTTCTGTATTTAACATATTTTATTTATTTATTGCAAATATTTTAGGATTATTCCTGCTTTAATTGTGCTAATTGAATAACTAGTATTATGTAAATTATGAGCTTTATAATTTTAGATATTACTAAGTAATACAGGTTTTACTCAGGAACTGAATAAAATATAAAAGTGATTTTTGTAATATAATACTGTCTTACATATTAGATGATATTCTAAAGAGATATGTGGTGGCCTCATATAAAAGAAAAAAAATGCTAGACTGGTAGCCAGATATATGTTTGGACTCTGCTGTTCAATAGACGTATGACTTTGGCGAAATCCCTCACACGTCTTTCTTCACCTCTAAAATGGGGATAATAATACCTCTCTAATTAATTTTCCAGGGTTGTTGTAGGTATTAATAATAAATGAGATATGTGTCAGCTTTGGATGCTAAAACATTTTACAAATTTTGTTTTGAGAGTCCAGTTTTATAACCATTGCAATATACCAGGCTCTAATTCCTTCATTGGATCTCACAGTCTAGAAGGGAGAAAGTTATTTCTTTTGTATTACTTGTGTGACAAATAATCACAGTAATCAACATATAATTTATGAATTTTGATGAATCCTGATTTATCAAATAAAGATAAGGGAAGTCCTAGTAAGAAGGCAAGAAACAGATTTGAAAGTTGTCTGAGATTGGTATTTGAACTCTCAAATATTCTTCATGCCAATGTTAGTAAACAGTTTGTTCTGTTATGGTTAATTATTGAAGCTAGTAACATTTGTTCTTTTCTCTAATGTATTATATCTAATAACAGCTTTAGTAAATTTCCCAAAATTTTCTTGAGTAAATATGGTACAAACTGCATATAACTGAGCTAGAAGGAGAATACCAGGGACTTAAGCACATAAACTCTTATGAATTTCTGGAAGGAGGGATTACTTTAAAAATATAAATATAGGACACTGTTCCAAAGCCTTGATGCTATTTAACATACAAGTTACAATTTGAAGATTTCAAACTATTTAAAAAATGTCGAATGGATAATTTTTGAGCGACTCGCCTGGCATCGAGTTTGTAGTTCAGTTGATAAACAACAAAGACAGGGAAAAGGGATTAAAGATGTGGGAGTAGTTAGATAAAGAAGTCAGACAACAAAAACCAAGATCTTATTTATAACATTTAGGTTATTTTCTTGCTGATAAAGTCAAACATTATTTTCCTGTAGTTAAAATACAATACTTTCACCACACAGTGGTGCTATAGTTCTAGCGTATTTGCGTGTGATTTTATATTTAATCCTCTTTTTTAAAACTATTCTATTTTCCAAAGTCTTTTGTCAGTCATACATAAGGTTTGGTTGAATATTCACATCCCTTATTTCAGTTACATCAACTTTAATTTTCTTACAAGAGAGATAACGAACTTGATGCATTCGTGCACAGGAACAGTTAGTTTCCATTTCTCTTCTTGTTGAACAGATGTGCTAAAAGAAAAACTACATAAAAGAAGTGTTCGTATTTTGACTGGATTGGGAAGATACTTTCAACGATTGGACAAGGAAGGAAATGGACTTTTAGATAAAGCAGCTTTTAAGCAAGCTCTAAAAGTATTTCACTTAGAAGTGTCTGAAAAGGTATGTACCGTAGAAAATTCTCTGTCGCAAATAATATGTTATTTTTAGGCGGCATTATTCACTTTTCTACTGCAATTTTAGTAGTCCATTTGTTTTCTCCTTTATGCCCTGTCGTTAGTGTTAAGCCATCAGGCAATAAGTTTTGTTGATTTTTAAAATTGCAACATTCCTTTATCACATATTTATTAAGAGCCTAATAACCAGGCATTGTGCTAAGCTCTGAGACAACATACACTGTACTCTCAAGATCTTCATAATTGAAGGAAAATGAACATAAAACAAAATATATATGAAATAGAGAATATTTTTCAAACACATGGGATGGGTAACTAATTCCAAGCCAGGTTATGGGGGAGGAGAGGGAAGATCATGGAAGGATTCCTGGAGGAGATACAATCAAACTGAGTTCTGAAGGATGTGGAGGAATTAACCAGACGAGAGGGGGAGAAGAGTGGATTAGACAGTGAGTATTTCATGAAAAGGAGAAGCACATGTGAAGGCTTGAATTAAAAAGGGAATGTGGCCTGTTCTCCAAACAGTAAATGGTTCATCTTCACACATACTGTTCCCTCTGCTGTGAATAATCTTTCACCAGGTCTTTGCATGCTGGATTTTCTCAACATTCAGTCCACAGCTTTCTCTACCAAGAGCACTACCCCGACACTCTGTCTAAAGGATCACCCCCATCTGATCCCCGGTCCTTTCTATACCAACTTCCCGTTTTATTTTTTTCATGCCACTTTGTACATTTGTCTGGCTCTGCCTGCAAGTAGAATGTAAGTCCCATTAGGAAAGGGACCGACCAGGGTGCTTCTGGCTTCCTGCTCTTTTTCTAGCACCTCAAATAGAACCCGATATATGGCAAATGCTAAATAAATAAAGAATGCATTATTTTTTTATTTTTTTACTTTTTTTGTCCCCATTTTTTTCTTTTTTTTATTTCAGCATATTATGGGGGTACAGATGTTTAGGTTACGTATGTTGCCCTTGCCCCCTCATCCCCAGTCCGAGTTTCAAGTATGTCCATCCTTCGGATGGTGCGCATTGCACTCTTTGTGTAGAGAATGCATTATTTTGAATGAATAGATGTATGGAAGGAAGGAAAAGGGAAGAATGGAGAGACATAAATCTGGTACATTAAAGTCTTGCAGGCCATGCTAAGAAGTTTGGATTTTATTCTAAAAGTATGTGAACTTGAAACTCATTTGCCTCAAGGATTTCAGATAAAAGACTCTCTTGTATTGTTCTCTTTTGCTTCACATGGTTTTTTACATAGATGTAATGTATTAATATTTTGTGGAGGGAACATTGGAAATTGAATTTATGAGATTTAGGTTCATGTTCTAGCCCTACTGCTTAAACTGTGTGGTCTTGGACAGTCTCTTAACTTCACTGATTGACAGGCTTTGCCTGAGCAATTCAGAAATAATTGCTGTCGTCGGAATTGCTTGGAGGCTCAAATGAAAAGATTACATGGGAATATGCCTTGTCAACCGTAAAATTCTGTGCCAGTATGGTGTTGCCTAACATTTTTCTGACATACCCATGTTTTGGTTTTTTTATGATGTTTAATCTTGTAGCCCACCTAATGATACACACCAGGGATCACCTAATTTCACCTTTTCCTTTCATAGATAAAAAAAATAAAACATCAATAGGAAATTAGGAAGCTGTGGCATCTTTGTCCACAGTCATACAGGTGTGAATGGAAAAAATACACAAATTGTTTTTCCTCTGCTTTCACACCACCACGATCAACACAGAATACTTCCGTGACCAAATGTGTGTGTGGGTTTCTTCACATACCATGCAGCAGACACTAGCTGTGTGTTCTCTAATTCAATTCAGTCCTGACGCTACCTACCTGGAGATAGCCTCAGATCCCACAGGTTGAGGGCTCAGTCCCGCAAAATTGTACCTTCCTTTCCCCCAGATACCAGTTGCAAGTCTGGGCCTTCAGAACTTCTGACGGACCAGCTTCAAGTTGAGGTTCCCAGGACCTTCTCTCTGGGTTTGACTAATTTGCTAGAGCAGCTCACAGAACTCAGGGAAACTTACAACTAATGGTTTATTATAAAGAACATTACCAAAAATACAGATGAAGAGATGCATAGGGCGAGGAGAAGAGGCGTGGAGCTTCCATGCCCTCCCTGGGCGTGCCACCTTCTAGGAACCTCCACTGTTCAGTTATTCAGAAACTCTCTGAACCCTGTCTTCTTGGGCCTTCTTTGGAGACTTCATGGGATAGGTGTAATTGACAACCATACGGGAATGTGATTAGACAAAAAGGATACGATCTCATACTAACAGAGTGAGTGGGGAAACTCAGCAAGGCCTGTCCAGTTTTTCTTGGCCTCTCTGTGCAGCATTCCTTCCTCCAGGGAGTAGGGCAGGACCCCTTCCAAAATGAGAGTCTTAATGGCCTACAATCAGACAAGGTAGGTCAGAGAATTTCTTTATTTATGGTCAGCTCCAAGACAGAAAGGTGAGGGAAGATTCCCGCCTTGGGGAGAGAAAGGAGCAGGTGAAAGGAAGGCAGCAGAAGGTCAGAGAGAGAGATTCTATTTTCTGAGGCCTAAGGTGCCCCAACATTACAACCAGACTGTAACAAAGGCTGCAGGAATTATGAACCAGGAACCACGGATGAAAACACACACACACACTAAATCTCATAATATCACACACAAGTAATTAATAACTGATGCAGAACTAGAATCCAGATAATATGGCTCCATCTAGCACTTTTTCTGCATTACCGAAACACCCTTTTTGATTGGTTTGCTAAATTTTTATGATCAGATTTAGGAATAAAAATACAATAATTATATAAGAATTCCAACAGAGAATGTATATTATGAAAATATAAATAAGCTTCCCCCTTTCTCATATATTTTAAATAATATTCTCTGGATTTTTTTCTGTAATATCACTGGAAACTGCTCATGCAATAATAAGTATATACACAGGGCTCAAGAATGAGAACATAAGAATTACTAACTTGGGTCTAATTGTGGAACTAGAGAATGTTTGTGGGAAGGCATATTCATTATCCCTTATTTGAAATAAAAAAATGATATGCACCCTAAAGAGACTAATTTATGTGGAGATACTATCAATGAATTTACCTCAGCTTTTTTTTCAACTGAATTATTTTCCATTTTGTACCATGACTTAGCAAGAAAGAGTTATATGAATTTGTGGCTAATTATGTTAAATATCTTAACTCTTGAGAATAATTTCTTTTAAGCATCAAGAAGTATCTTTTCCTTCTATTATTCCATGACTTGGGGGAGCAAATCTGTCTTCTTCGGTCCATATTACTTACGATTTTAAAGGTCAAATTCATCTTTAATTCAACTGCCTAGACACTTAAAGTCTTGCATAATGTATAGGGAATTATGATAGACCAAAAAACAAAATGTATGGATTGTTGAGATTTGAGATAAGGTTGGGTATCTTGAGATTTAGTTCTTCTAATTAAAGTTTTATTTGAAAAAATTAGAGGGAAGTGGAAAAGAATATATTTTGAGTACTTATTATTTGCCAAGCACCTTACTTGGTGTTTTATTTACAGTCTCATTTAACACTAACAGCTTGATTGAAACATTGAAAATACATTTACCTGAGTTTGAGAGAATACATGCTGTAATTTATTTGTTGTCAGGAACAATGTGAATAGCACTTTCTAGCAAATAGTACATTTGCCAAAGGAGTAAATGGTAATGTTGAAGTGAAGAAACTGGCATAAAGGATATATTCAAAATTGCACCTTTCAGTGTAACTTATAGAGTGATATTAGAGACATTCAAATCTATACTTTCAAGCATGAAACTAGCAAAAATACAATTAGTGGTTATAATGCTATTGGAGGCATTCCAGAATTTGAATTGACTTTTGAATTAATCACAGATCTAATACATAAAAAATAATTGAATATTCAAAACTGAGTAAATGATAACCATATATATACATATTTTTTATATAGAAATAAATTAAACTCAAAATGATACATTTGTTACTGGAGTGTGGCAGGGGGCAGGGGAGATGTACAGAGAAAGGAGAGAAATTTGTCAAAGAGTACAAAGTTTCAGTTAGACAGCGGTATGAGTTCTGGTGATCTATTGCACAACGTGGTGATTATAGTTAATAATAATGTTTTGTATATTTCAAAAAAGCTACTAAAAGAAGTGATTTTAAATGTTCTCATCACAAAGAAATGATAAATATTTAAGGCAATGGATATGCTAATTTGCCTGATTTGATCATCCCGCAACATACACGTGTATTAAAACATTACATTGTACCTTGTAAATGTATACAATTATTATTTGTCAATCAAAAATAAAATAAAACTTTAAAAAAGATAAATTTGTGAGCTATTGTCACTCCTAAATGGCTCCTAACTTTATAGAACTGTTCACCACAGAGTTCTCTTAAAATAGCTTTCTTGGTGGCTTTGATTGGATTTATATATAACATTTTGAATTTTTTTATTAAATGAGCTATCTCATCTAGGGTTACAAAAGATGTAACAAAATACAACTATGATGATTTTCTTGCGACCATATATGACTTAAAAAAATATAACAGTGATCTCTGTTTGATTATTTCTAGGATTTTGAGTCTTTATGGCTAATTCTGAATGTCAATGGTAATGGCAATGGAAAAGTTGATTACGGAGAATTCAAACGTGCCATTTTTGGTGAAATGAATGAATATAGGAAATCATTTGTTCGAAAGGTAACTCTGTTAAATAATCTTTCAAATTGTTTCTTTTAATAAATTATTAGGTTTATTATTTTGAAACTATAATGAATTATCATTTAAAATGTTTTAAATCTATTATATTTACCTGTAATGTGTGTTGGGTTTAGTAAAACACAAAACAAACAAGCATGTACTCATATAGATATATTCAGAATAAAACAAGATAAGTTATGCATATGTTTTAGAAAAATATCATAAAACAAAAATAAAATTTGAAATCAAATCTTGGTTAATAAATTACTAGCTCCATAAATTGCTGCCTCCATAAATCAGTAGCTACATAGCTATATGCATCATAAAATCTCCCTGAGCTTCAATTTCCTATCTCATGTAGTTAGTGTTAGGATTAAAGGAGCTAATAAATATAAAATTCTTAGTGTCCGTGCTAAATATATTTTATTTTAGAATGAACATTAAAAAATGTTTCTCTGGTTATTATCATATGTGTGCTAAATATTAACATGAAGATTAAAATGACCATGTTAGATTAGAATTAAAAATAGGGGCATTGATTGCTATAGGAAACTACATGTTACTAGGGTTCTGGTAGCCATTTTTACAGTATGTTTTTGAGCAACGTAGTTCTCCGTTTCTTTTGCATATGTACTTAATATAAAATGTACATGTAACTAATGTCGAAACATAGCTATTCTGTATAGAGTTGTATAAACAATTATATCAAGTATAAATCTCAAATAGGAAAATCAAAGTCTCTACTTTTACTGGCCAAGAGATACTATTAAAACCTTAAACAAAATTACCCCATAATGTTTATAAATTTGTACTTATTTGTAATTTCATGTCCCACTGATAGGTCAGGAATAGAAACTGGAGGCTTGTCTCTTTCATAAATCTTGGTATAGGGAATAGAGGATAAAGGTAAAGTTATAAAGGACTGTGTTAGTTTGCTTGGGCTACCATAGCAAAATCCCACAGACTGGGTGGCTGAAACAACAGAAATTTATTTTTTTACAGTTCTAAAAGCTAGAAGTCCAAATACAAGGTGCCAGCAGGTTTGGTTTCTTCTGAGGCCTCTCTCCTTGTCTTACAAATGGCTGCCTTTTTTCACTGGGTTCTCACATGGGCTTCCCTTTGTTTGTGTTGTTTGTGTCACATTTTCTTCTTATGGGGACAGCAGTCATATTGGATTGCCCCCCCCCAATGATTCCATTTTAACTTAATTACCTCTTTAATGGCCCATTTTCCAAATAGCATTATATTCTGAGGTAGTAGGAGTTAGGATTCAACATATGAATTTTGGGGGAACACAATTCATTCTACAACAGGTACCATATTTCCATGAACTCAATATTGTGAATAAACAAACTTGATTTTAGTTTTGACTCTTCTGCAAATGTGGGATGTTGCTTTGGGTAGCTTATGTTTCTATTTACCTAATCCTCTTTTCAGTGAAATATTTTGGGATAGTCACACTTGCATTGAATTAGAGGAGCAATAAAACAACTAGCATTTTAAAAGTGTTAAATTCCAAGAAATAGAGCAACAAAACTCATTTAAAAAATATTTCACTTTCTCATTAATTTTAGTGATGAAATATTTTCAGGCTCATTTAATTGAGTTAAAATAGTCTGCCTGGCAATTTGTTATGGCTATTTATAAGTTTCATATAAATCCTAGACCTGGAAGTTACCCAAGAGGTCCTTTACCTAACTCTTAAGTTTGCAGAGGACAGCCAGGGAAACAGAAATTACCGTTACTCTCTTAAGGTCAGGATGCTAGAAAATGGTAGAACTTTCTATTTGACTACAGGTTTCCTAATATCTTGCTTCAGTATCTTTTCTGTTGTATTTATGATGTTTCTTTCATATACTATTAGGTTGGTACAAAAGTAATTGTGGTTTTTAGCATTGTTGAAATTTGCTGTTTGATAATGGAATACATTCTTAAATGTGGTTATGTTAAACATCATTTTAGTGCACATCTGTTGCTTTATGTTTTTTTGCTCATGACTTATAACTTGCCATTTATTTTATATTTCTTTTAGACTATGGCACTGATTTTAGACAAAAAGCAAATTCGAGCAATTTTCTTATAGGGGTTGTAAAGCAGCAGAGACAATTGGCAACATCAACAACGCATTTGGCCCAGGAACTGCTAACCAACGTACGGTGCAGTGGCAGTTCAAGAAGCTTTTCAAAGGAGATGAGACCCTTGAAGATGAGGAGCACAGTGGCTGGCCATTGGAAGTTCACAACGACCAATTGAAAGCAACCATCGGAGCTGATCCTCTTACAACTGCACGAGAAATTGCCAAGGAACTCAAAGTCAACCATTCTACGATTGTTCGGCACTTGAAGCAAATCGCAAAGGTGAAAAAGCTCGATAAGTGGGTACCTCATGAGCTGACCGAAAATCAAAAAAATCGTGGTTTTGAAGTGTAATCTTTTATTGTACCAACAATGAACCATTTCTCTATTGGATGTGCAAGAAAAAGTGGAGTTTGTGTGAGACTACTGGTGACAACCAGCTCAGTGGTTGGACCAACAAGCTCCAAAGCACTTCCAAAGCCTAACTTGACCAAAAAAAGTCGTGGTCACTGTTGGGTGGTCTGCTGCTGGTATGATCCACTTTCTGAATCCCGGCAAAACTATTACATCTGAGAAATATGCTCAGCAAATTGATGAGATGCACTGAAAACTACAATGCCTATAGCCAGCATTGGTCAACAGAAGGGGCCCAATTCTCCTCCATGACGACACCTGACCACATGAAGCACAACCAACGCTTCGAAAGTTGAACTACTTGGGCTACGAAGTTTTGCCTCATCCGTCAATATTCACCTGACCTCTGGCCAACCGACTACCACTTCTTCAAGCATCTCAGCAACTTTTTGCAGGGAAAACGCTTCCACAGCCAGCAGGAAGCAGAAAATGCTTTCCAAGAGTTCGTGGAATCCCGAAGCACAAATTTTTACATTACAGGAATAAACAAACTTATTTCTTGTTGATAAAAATGTGTTGATTGTAATAGTTCTTATTTTGATTAGTAAAGATGTGTTTGAGCCTAGTTATAATGATTTAAAATTCATGGTCTGAAACCGCAATTACTTTTCAGCAACCTAATAGTTTAGTACTTTTCAACTGTTTCGTTTATAGCTCAGAAATAACTTACCACAAAATAAAAAATTGGTTCTCATGTCTAATGATTTTGTTAAAAAAATAACATTTCACTCTTTATTTAGGCCTTTATGAAATTAGATTGCAACAGAACTGGAAGTGTGCCTATTACAGACATAAGAAAATGTTATTGTGCAAAGAAGCATTCTCAAGTAATTTCAGGTAACTATTATGAGTCAAAATACATTGGATTTCTAAAATGTTAGTTAGTAAAAGCAATATCTTTAAATAATATTAAAGCATAGACCAAAGCCATTATGGAGGAAATAAACAATTTTCGTAAACCAGAAACTTGACAGCTATTTGCCCTTCTTCGTTTAAAAATTCTCGGGTTTATTGTCTGTACTTATTTGTCTCTTTGATATTTATAATCGATATAGAACTCTTATTTTCTGCTTAGGAGAACCCGAGGAATTTAAGTTAAAATTTTAGACAATAGGTAATTACATGTGCAGGTTCTCAGACTTAGTTTTACTATACGTGTTTATACAGTTATCTATACTTGAGTATTTAAGGTAGAATGAGGGAGTATATTTCTCTATGTATGGAGCTATACATACAATAACTGTTTTTCATCAAAATTTGAGGCTATAGAAAATTTCTCGAAGTTATCTTAGAGATTCATTTCCTGCTATATTTCTTCTAACTGTATTTTTTTACATAATTGATTTATAAATGCATTCTTATTATAAAGAAAACATTTGACCACCACACTCCTCTCTCATTACATTCTCTTCATAAAAGTAAAAGTTATCTTTTAAAATATATATTTGAGTCCTTACTCTATGAATTTTTATATCTATATATTTAATATATATATACTTTTTGAAGATTTCATTTGACATGAAAGGTGCACTAAACATTGTTATATTTTGCTTTTTATACTCAACAATGTGATTTGGGGCTCTTTCCATGTTAATCCACATTGAGCCACCTTATTTTTTATCTGTTGTATATTATTGTTTTTATAAATCCATATGCTACAATTTACCTAGCAATTCTCATATTGGCAGGCTTTTAATTTCTGATTATTGGCATACAATCAAGGAAGCAATGCATATGCTTATTTGTGACTTCTTAGGTCTGTTTTCTACTGTTTCCCTAGAGTGATGTTAATACCTAAGAATGAATTACTTACTTGGAAATAGTAATTAAAATTTAAAATGTAAGTTTCCTTGGGCTAGGGGCTGCATGGTGGGGACAGAGACATGGGATGGCACCCACCCACCACACTGCAGTCCTGGCCCTAGGAAATCTACATTTTAAATTTTAATTGCTATTCTCAAATTACATTGTCAAATGGCTATACTAGATTACACTGCCATTTTCTGGAGAATTCCTCCACAACTTTGTGAACAATTTCGCTTTTGCCCATCTGATAGGTTAAAAAAAACCATTTTATTTGCATTTTCCTGGTTACTAGGGAGGTTGTTAAATATATTTTCATATACTTATTGATCATTTTTTCATCTTTTATGAATATTTATGACCACATTTTATGAATGGTTTCTTTTCAATTTATGATTTTAATTATAAAATACTATTACTTTAAAAGTTTCTTTCTTTTTTTTTTTATTTCAGCATATTATGGGGGTACAGATGTTTAGGTTATGTATGTTGCCCTTGCCCCTCCTCCCCTCCAAGTCCGAGTTTCAAATATGTCCATCTTTCGGGTGATGTGCATTGCACTCTTTTTGTTTTTTTTTGTTTTTAAAGTTTATTTCTTAATATTAAAAGAAGAAACCCTGTAATCATTTTGATTTCTTATCATTATTAACCTTTGTATATGGTTTATTTTTTGGCATTTATTTATTAATTGGCATCTGTGTGGACATCAAAGTTTATTATTTTTAATTGTGAAGTGAAAGAAAATAATAGATTCGATTATGAAGATTACAGCTAATCATCACTGGCTTCCAAATTTCTAGTTATTTATTTCAAATCAAAATATTTCACTTCGCTTATCAATGACTTTAACAGTTACCGTAAGAGAATTTCTAGTGTTATTCAATTGTCTTTGGTATATTTTTTCCCTTTAAACACATTTCACCCTCTGCTTTTTTCTCTTTAATTGATTATGCTAAATATAAGAACAAAGTAACTGAATAGTTTACTCATTTCAAAATTAGATGATTTCAACGTGGTGTGTTTTTTCTCTTTGTCTTTTCTCATCTAATAATCTTAATTAGGTTGCTTAAGTAGCTTTAGTTTTATTATGTGTCATTAAATTTTTGATTAGGATTTTGTTTTTGTTGTTGGATAAGTCTTTGTTAGCTTCAGAAATTCTATAATTTGTCTTTGCATTCACATTAAGGATGACAATCTGGCAAGCAAAATAATCTTAAATATAGGAAAACCTGTTACTGTATTTAAAAAAAGAAGAAAAAACCTTTTATTATCTATTTTTACATTATAATCTATTCACATGCCCATCACTGGGATATAGATTGTTTGCAATTTACAATTAATTTCAAGTTAAGATTTTTATACTAAATATTATTTAATTTTAACTATAGAGAATATTCACTTTTTGATATATTAAATAATTCATTAGAATAAAGTTTTTTAAGATTTAATAGAAATGAGATATCTCAAATGTATTTCTGTGAAATAGTATTAGAAATACAGTGTTTTTTGTTGTAAATATTTTCTGGTCTTTAAGAGGAGCAAAAGAAATTTAGTTAGAAATAATGGAAGGTAGGTATTTCCTGAGTATGTATTTTTCAAGGGTTGGGGAGTATTTAAAGGAAGTATGAAATTCTTGACTATTTGAAATATACATTTAAATAAGAAATGCTTTTCTTAGAAAAAAGCGTGTTAAAACTCATGTGTTCCAAGGTATAGATGGTAAACAGAGAGGGAAATTTCTCCTGACAAAATTTATGTTTTTATATACATTAAGTCTTCATTAATATTTAGACTTGACTGACATTCAATTACAAATTCATTTTATTGTTTTATATTAACATCTCTACATAGCACAATTATTCAGTCCTTTTTCATTTAACATGTTTTTCATTGAACACTTTGTCCTCTACTTCTCATGTTTTTAAAAGACAGTAAACTTTTTGATACCCAAAGTAGATTTCATTCCTGTAGTTTGAAAGGCACTTTACAATGCATTATTATCTAAGTCCACTAGAGAACCTCTGGTTTATGAAAAAAAAAAAAATCCAACTCTCGCTCTAATTTTGTCCATCCTATTAGACAAACGAGTAGAATGGTATTCCCATTTAAACCTGTTATTTAAAATGACAGCTGATTTTAAAATGTTTTAGAGGGTCAGATGGGTTTTTTGACCCCTATTCTGCTATTATACAGCCTTTCTTTATTCTGAGTATTATCGGACCAACTTTAGCTTCCTTTAATCTTTTAATTTCTCTTACTAAGAAATTTATGATTAAAAAATGTGTTCTATGCTAGGATCCTGGGGATGGATCAGTGCGAGAGAGAGACAGGCAGGGAAGGAGTGCCAAATTAACGAGATTAATTAATTCTAGTTAATGTTTAAATAAGTCCAAGAGTAGTTTGACATGAGATTTCAAACTGTTGAAAAGATTTCATTAGACAATTCTTTTATTATCATCAGTCATTTTACTGAACTTTTAAGGAAACTGTATCATAGTACTATTTTACAGGCCATTCCACAGAGGAAGAAATCAAATCATCATTTCTAGAAACATTAAAAGATACCTGCAGCAAGTCTGATGAAGTGTCATATGGTGAATTTGAAGATTACTATGAAGGTTTAAGTATTGGGATAGCAGATGATGAAGATTTTGTTAACATTTTACGTACTCCATGGGGAATTTAGTTTTAAATGATGAATATGTTATCAGCACTAAGCATTTTATTGGAGAGATGAATTCAATGTAAAGGATGATGAAACACTGGAGCATATATTTCTCTAGTACTGCCTTTATTCTGTTTTTTCTCAAAAAGTTTGAGTCCAGAATGAGAAATATTCAGAAAGATAGATGTAGGAGTGGTGTGTGTGTGTGTGTGTGTGTGTGTGTGTGTGTGTGTCTGTACATGTGTATGCATGCTCACATGTCCATAAATTTGTAAAGTTATGTCTCCTTGGTTTATTACTTATCTTGAATATATTTTAGAGGTTTTCTTTATTAGCCTCAATAGGAAAGTTACATCTGCATCAAACTATATAGGAGCATCTGTATAGTAATCGAGTTTTCTGTCCTTTTACATTTTTTTTTTGCTACCTCTTCCTCAGAATATAATTGCCACCATTCTTAATGTGATGAATTGGAATTGAGCCCAAAGCCAATGAGACTGAAATACTTAAAAACGTGTTTTAAACACATGAAAATGTTAAAGGATATGCAAGAGATATTTTTCAAGCAGTGCGATTATAGATGTTTTTTGTATTTCAAATATTTAGAATGATAAATATATACCCTACAATGCCCCTTTAAACACTGACTTGTCTTATAAATTTTTGTCTTACAATGATATATTGTTGTTTGTTCAATAGAGCACAATGTAGTTATTCTAGTGATCAGTTATAGTCTTTCTTTTATTCTATATTTAATTTAACTGCAATCCTTTTCACCTGCATAGAATTATTATTTAGGTAGAAACAATACAATATGGAAGGGGAAATGTTCTCTTAGATTATTAAGTAAAGATCTCAAAAAGTGCATTATCGCACATATGGATCTAAGGGATAATTTAGTAATTCTCACCCTAAATGTAAAAGCATATTTTGTGTTCTAAAATGAATGTAGGGTATTCTAACCATCTCATTTTGGTATACCAAACAACTGAATCATATCTTTCTAAACATATATTATTTAATGTTTAGATGTATTATAATCATTCTTTTTGGATTCTCTATTTCTCACTTCTGCCTGGGAATACAGAGAGAAGAGATAACTTTATAAGTTCTTTTCAAACTCATAATTTTAATTTTTATATGTAAATAGAGCATAAATTAGAAAAAAACAGTGGTTCAAAAATGAAAATAAATACTTTGTAAAATATCACTTTATCTATCTATACTTGGCAATGCTGTCAGAGGTGCAATATTTGTGAACCTAATAAATTCAAAGTCATACTTTACAAGATTTGAGGAGATACTAAAGTTTATGACTAAAATATCAGAAAGAAAATATGTACAAATGTCCTAGTGCTATTTTCACTGGCTAAATTCTCTATTTCTTGGCATTTTTATTTCAATTAGATTACTGAAATTAAACAATATGCTAGAAAAAGTTTCAGCAGAAATTAGTCTATAACTCTATTTCTAAGTCACATTTTTTTCTTGGAAAAATTCATCCAATCCTCTTAAACTCTACAAATTGTTCTTGTGTTAAAATGACTAATACTATGGGTGCTCAAAATGCATATAGTATTTTTAACTGATAAATTTTTATTTAGTTTTACTTAATAAAAACTTATTCTTAATATGGATATAACATATTTTCTTGTGAATATAACCAGAAAATGTATAGGCTGTCATATTGAAAAAAAAAAGAGAGAGAGAAGGTACTTCTGGAATTTAATATCTTGATATGACAACATACTCACTATTAATCTTTGTCTTCTTAATATAAATATTCACATGTAGTTATTTGTAGGAAACACCCCTACTTGTGAGATGTAAGTTTTTATGATGAATTTCTTATTATTTTATATCATTATTTCCATGTAGAGTTAGAAAATACATAATCAGTATGTTTTTTGTTAGAATTGGTGACACAATAAATCATTTTGCTTTTGAATTTATCTCACTGCCTGCATTCTTCATTGACTTTGGTATAATAAAATTTGTTATTTAGTATACAACTTAATAGCAGAGCATTTAGTAGAAGTGACATTCTCAAACATGCACAAAATAATAATTGACTTTTGAAATCCTATTCTTAACAGTCTTCAAGATTCTAAAATATGTTTAAGATTAACATCTTAAGCTATATGTTGTAATGTTGTT
The DNA here is from genome assembly GCA_963575035.1 of Avahi laniger. NCBI lineage: Eukaryota > Metazoa > Chordata > Mammalia > Primates > Indriidae > Avahi > Avahi laniger. Next base: position 59,447 of record CAUYSK010017723.1, read on the forward strand.
ACATGAATTTTATAGGTGTAATTTATAGATCTCTAGACCTTTAAAAGTTACTTTTGCTTGTTGTGGTGTAGCATTGCTTTTCTAATTAACCATACTATGGAATTATATACATTGATGTTATTGTTTTTATTTTTATAAGTAAAATTTCACATAATTTTCAGGAAAAACACATTTTATTAGAAAGCAGGGATATTATACAGGAATTTTAGCTATATTTTAATAGAAAGAAGATATATTTGCATAATGGAGTACTTATAGTATGATTAAAATGTTCCTGTTTTAAGTTTTATAATATATAAATAGATGAGCTAATGAGCCAGTGATTCTCCATAGAGACCACCACTTAGAATAACTCATATTTTTGATACCACTTACCACTTTTGACTTCTAGTGAATCTAAGTTGTTGACAATTACTTCAGGAGAGAATTGTGCACAATAGGCTATGCTTACTGAGGTTGTTTAACATGCTTTTATGAGATTATAGTTTGCAGTGCTTGCAGAAATAAAATACATACCCTGATAAACTGTAATCACTCCTAGGTTGACCAGTAAAGACAAACACTATAGTGAAATTGCTTAAAGAAGTAGAAGGGAATGAACCTCTATAACACAAGCCAAGCAAAGAAGACCAAAGAGAATCCAAAGAGTTGACAGGGATGTATTAGTAGCCAGTCATGAGAAGCAGCTCCTGTCATATCCTTCCATTTTTAAAGTTATACAACTTCAAAGGAAAACTTATTTATTGGATGTGCTTCATATGATAAAGAAGAAATGCCTCATATTGGAGCCACTGTAAATTTAATCGTTATTTGTTGTCAGTCAGTCATTTTTATGTGGTGAGTAGCACTATCCGTGCACTTGCCCAAGGCTCTAAGATATTCCAGATTTTTCTCCCATTCCCTATATCCACTCATTCTCACGTCCTATGGGTTCATACTTGTGAATCTGTCTCACCATTCCCAATGCTTATGCCTTGGGTTAAACTCCCACCACTTCTCAGGTGTATTGTCCCCTCAGCAACTCTGCCTCCTCCCCAGTCCTATTTCAACCCATCCCACACGTGGATATTGGGACAATCTTTTAAAAACATACATAACTTCCTGAATAAAATTCTTCCTGACGTCCCATATCTTTCAGAAAATTCAAACTCTGATCGCAACACATAAAACCTAAATGATCTGGTCTCCTTGAGCTCATCCGTCTATATTCAGCTTATTCCCCACACTCATTTAGCCATTCCGAACTATTGAACAGCTTTTAAAATGGATTGTGAGGTTGCAAACCTCTGTTCTTTCATACCAATTCTGCTACTTTTATTAATATCTAAAATTATTTTCTCCACTTAGAGCATTTACCTTAATTTATACTAGTCTTCTAACATTACATCAAGAATCATTTCTTCTGACTAAAGTTAGTCAGAAAAACTCTTAAATCTGATTATAGTTGCCCTTTCTAGAGATCCCAGTGGAACCCTGAGTGTGCCCTTACTCTAGCAGTTATCACTTCACACTGTAATCATCCCTTTGCTTATGTTTCTCCCACTAGATTGTAAACTATTTGAGAGTAGGAACAATATCTTATTTAACTTTGTGCTCCAGGTGTCTAGCACAATGTCTGACATGGGGTAGGTGTTAAATCAATATTCGTAGGCCGGGTAAATGTGTGATTTATTGAGCAGCGATTATTATGGTTTTTGCATTTGAACAGTTTTACATCAAAACATTTTGGCATAGATCATGCAAATAGTATGAATGTACTATATTGTGCAAGCTTCAACTACATACAGGCAGTAAATTACCCTAATAAAGATTGCACAGAATGCAGGTTTTAGCTAGCTCTTTTTCAACAAGGCCTTACTACTCAGGGACTACTATAGTCACTTAAATTATAAGGAACTCATTCAACATCTGATGCCCAGCTAATTAGCTTTCTAAGCACAATGAGTTTTATCCATGGAAGCAGTGTCTTGTTAGAGCCCTAAATTGTCTTTGGTCCACCTTTGGATTAGAACTACTCTGGTTGCCCGACTCTGAAGGTAAGGCAGCCAGATCCTGCCCCTAGAATGTTGCTGCTACTTCTGCTCATGAGCTTTTCATGCACAACAGCGGCTAGAACTCTTAAAAGGACAAACTGGTGGGATTTCTCTGAGTTTGCAGAACAGGTCGTGTAATCTTTGTACCTCCTTGCTAAGAAATGTTTGTTTAACAAATGTATTTGGCAGAATTTACTCTGAAAGTTGTATCATTACAGCACGGCAGCTGAGGGTAGCTAATTTTCACCTGCCTCAAGGATTTTTGGGGAGAGGCTCCATGATTAACTACCAGAGGGAATCTATTACTTGGGCATGACTGAATTGGCTTAAGTCAGTTCATAGCTGCAATTCTCCATCAGACACTTATGCAGTAGACATTGCAAACCCCCAAATGGCATGGCATTTAGGCATCCACATGCCTAAAGTAGTAAAGTTAAAGACACAAACACCTGCAGTCCAAAACTGATACAACACAGGCATAGTTATATGTGCTCCTAGGCACAGCATAACACAGGAGGCCTGCCTGTGTCATCCCAGGGGAGTAACAATAATTCACTACTCTGAGAACATGCAATTTATTAAGGTATTATTGAGATGGAAGTTAAAGTGTTCTATATAAAAATTGAAATGGTAAAGGATTTTGGAGATTTGATTGTATAAATTGTGAAAATGTATTAATGAATACACATTTTCAGATTTCTCTCTTTAATCCCATGTAAGCTGATTTGCATAGTTTTTGGGTATTCAAGCAAGGTAAAGTTATTTGGAAGGATTTGAAAAAAAATTACCTATCCAGTGACAAATTTTATGCAAGGAGAAAACGATCAAGGTTCCTGTTGAGTTTAACTTTTCCTTTTATTAAGTTAGAATGGGACTCTGAACCATGGCTAAATGAATTTAGATATAAAATGAAAAGATTTTCACCTATTGAGTTTCCTGAGATTTTTAAATGATAAAGCCAATATGAAACAAATGACTGCATTTCAAGAAAATCCTGTGTCACTTACAAAATTTGCCACTTATTCAGTTGTCGAAGAATCTCTTATGGAAGAACATTTAGAAAATATGCTCTAATGAAAAGTAATTTTGAGGAAGCATTCAGATGACCCCTCCCTCAAGAAATAGTATGTAGTTATGTTAATATTTTAATATAAATTATGTTGTGGAATGAGCAGTCTTTGAAATCACTGAATACTGATTTCAGACAAGCTCTCCTGGAAGTTAGCTGTATGACTTTGGGAAGCTATTGAGTTGTTCCTTAGCTGCAGGTTGATGTGAGGATTGAATAGATATAGATATGAATGTAATTGATGTGTAGACATTGAATGGTACTTACCACAATCTAGCATGTAAATTTTATCCAGAGTGCATTTATTTCCTCTGGGTTTTTGTGTTTTTTTGGCCTGAAGTAAAGAAATTATCTAAAAGTTTTCCTTTGCTTTCACTGATTATCCCAAATGACAATCATAAGAGCTGTTCTCTTAAAGCAACATTTTTAATAGGTAGGAATAATTTGCATGCCACCATATCCTCCTGCATTTAATAAGCTCTCATTATTATAGTTCTTTTCCTTCACAACACATGAAGGAAAATAAAATCTTGTGTTGAGGCTTTTTCTTCAAAGCATGAAGCAAGGTGGCAGATTAAAAAATAGATTAGTGAAAACATATGTCGTTATTCAAATTAATTGGAAGATGATACATGTGTAAGACTAATTTTATATCTCTAGAGAGTTTAGGCAGCATTCTTATTACCTTTGGTGTGCATACTGAGACCACTGATGACCCTGAATCCGGCAACAGATTGCGTTTTCCAATGATGGCGGCAATAGTATCTCTCATCCCACATACTCTTTTTACATAGTAAACTTGTCTTCACATCAAGAGGTGGGGTCTATGTTCCCTCTGCTTGAATCTGGATGACTTGTTATTGCTTGTAGCCCATAGATTGTGGTAATATGATGATGTTCTACCTCCCAGACTAGGCAAGGAAAAGCAATACAATTTCTGCCTTGCTTGCTGGGACACTTGAGCCACCAGGTAAGAAATCAGACTACTTGGGAATGCCCAGCTGGAGAGTCCACGTGCAGGTGCTTTGGTTAACAGCCAGAGCTGAGCTCCCAGCTGATAGCTAGCATCAGTTGTCTACCATGTGAGTGAAATTCCTTGGACTGATTACAGCCCAAGTCAATATCTTACTACTGTGGTCCCCAACTCCCGGTCCACAGACTGTACTGGTGCATGGCCTGTTGGGAACTGGGCAGGAAGTGAGCAGCAGCAGCGAGCAAGCAAAGCTTCATCTGTATTTACAGCCACTCCCCATCGCTTGCATCACCGGCTGAGCTCTGCCTCCTTTCAAATCAGCTGCAGCATTAGATTCTTACAGGAGCGTGAACCCTACTGTAAACTGCGCATGCGAGGGATCTAGGGTGTGTGCTCCTTATGAGAATCTAATGCCTGAGGATCCGAGGTAGAGCTGAGGCGGTGATGCTAGTGCTGGGGAGCAGCTGCAAATACAGATTGTCATTAGCAGAGAGGTTTGACTGCACGATAAAAGTAATGCACTGGGATCATTCTGAAGCCATCTCCCCACCCCTGCCGTCTGTGGAAAAATCATCTTCCATGAAACCAGTCCCTGGTGCCAAAAAGATTGGGGATCACTGTCTTACAATATTCACATGAAAGATCCCAAGTGAGAAACACTCAGCCATGCTCTTACATATTCTTGATCCATTACTTCGTGAACAAAGTACAATGTTTGCTTTAAGTTGCCAAATTGTGAGGTTATATTTTTACAATAATAGTAAGTAGAAAAAATCCTTAATTAGAATTTGAATAAAAGCAAGAATATTTAAAACATTTTGTCAAATATTCAAGGGATCTAATTAATATGACCCACAGTTTAAAAAATTCTTCTCAGATATTAAGAGAGAAAATAGGCACAATTGTTATGTTCTTTCTTGTTCAGCAATATATTACACTGTCTAGTGCAGTTCCTGGCTCTGTGTCTGCCACATAAATAAACAAATATTTATTGACTGACATTTATACAAAAAATTTCATCTACCTAAACAATCCTAATACTTTTGGATAATTTTTACATCAGATATTTTATCCTTTTTATCTTTTCTGTCTCTGTCCTGTCTCATTTTTCATGATTTCTATACGAATAGCTGACATTTTTTGAAGCATGCTTTTAATCTAAAAACTATTGCAATTATTTAAAATTCACAACAACTTCTTTTCCTTCTTGGTCCTTGTATTATACCCTTTTTTATGACAATTCTTTTATCTTATTCTTCTTGTTATTATTTATGTATCACTAAAATGAGTAATTAGTTTATGGGACATCCAAAGATTTTATTCTGAGTTTTCCTGTAATCCTTCAGTCACTGGTGTTCTAGATACCATATGTTACTATTCTCCGAAGAAAGATACAGGAATGGAAAAGATGTGAGAAGTTGGCACATCTTAGAATGGCCCCTGCAGCCACCATGAAGTAGGGACAACTTGAGGGCATGCTCTAGCAGTATTGAATCACATGCTTTCTTTGTAAGCTCTGAATGTATCATTCCACTGTCTTTGGCAGTCTGAAACTCTCTTAAATTTGGTTTGCTGATAATTTTCTGTGTGCTTCCTTCCCCACTTTTAAAGTTTGGAGAATTCTTGATTTTTTTTCCTGAAATTTAAGGCTTTTATTAGAATGTGTCACAGTATTGACTTCAGTTTGTTTATTCATCATCAGATGAAATTTTTCCATTTCTCATATTTGTTATTTTTAATTTCAGAACTTTTTATATTACAATGTTGATTATCAGTTTTGTTCTATTATTCAGATAGTTTCTTCAGCCATTTTAAGATTAGATTTCAGTGGTCTAATATCCATATCTCTATTCTCTTTTATTAAATGTGTGCTGTTCTCCATATTTTTCTTGAATCTATCTTCTGTTTTTATAAACATCATCTGTTTATGTGTCATTATATCTTTTTTATTAAAAAGCTTTCTCAGTAGAGGCCGATTAATGTTTCCATATTTACCTATATTACTTTACAAGCTCTCTTCTCTCATTCTTAAGTTAGACCTGATCAATTGCATCTTTGGAACCATTAATAGCTTTGCCTCAGAGCTCAATGAGAAGTTACCTTTTAGAAGAATTAAACCAAATAATATGCATAGGTGTATGTGTGTATGTTCACACACACAAACATTCTATTTTATAGTCTCTGTTTCCATATTATTTTCCAATTAAACTATTGCATTTTAGTTTATTTATTAAGAAGCTCACTCATGTTCCTTATGCGTGGCTAATTCTGAAGCTATAGATAACTACTAATCTTAATTGAAAGTATTTAGCCTTAATTGATTTTTACCCTTAGGCAAACCCATAGTTGTTTTCATCTGTTCTTTCCTTTAGTAAACATATATCGAATACTTATATGTCAGGCACTGTGCCAGGCACTGAGAGGATACACCACGAATCACACAGTCACTACTCTCATGAACCTATTTGTCTAGTGCATGAAATAGTCATATCATTAAGCAATTATTAAACATAAGTAACTGAGAAGCCCTAGTAATGTGATAGTGGCAGCCAATCAGAAAAAACTGCCTATACAGTTAAAACTAGAGATGCTTCTTATGGGACAAGGAAGGATTAAATAGTGAATATCAGGGATGGAGATGGGAGAAGTGGGAAGAGAAAGGCATTCTAGACAGGCCGAGCATGAGAAAATGCACAGAACTGAGGAAGGGCATAGTATGTGCTGTGTATGTATGTTTGCATATATACACATACACATGCATGCTCTTGCATAGTTCGGGTTTTGCTGGAATTGGACTAATCCATTACAACTTTTTAAAGTTCTTACAGTGTCTTTAATATGTGTTTAAAATAAAAAATAGAATGAAAAGTCTAAACAGTAACAATAACATGGTGCAGGAAGGGGCTGTGATGGTCTGATTGCTTGGGGGTGGAGATAGAAATACTGTTAAATTTTGTTAAAAATTATAGTTAAGTATTAATGTCAAAATTTTAGTGGAAACCACCCAAAAAAGAATAAAAATATAGTATATAGCTTTGGTCATCATGGAAAAAGGATGTATAAAAACTTTTATCAAATGGATAATAGGGAAGGAATCTAAGGAAAAGTTTGATTAAACATAAAACACAAAATAAAATTGTAGTCAAGTCCTAATATATTAGTACCACAATAAATACATTTGCGCTAATCTCATCAGGAGATTTTATCAGATTGGATAAAAAGAATAAAAGTCATTAGATTGTATGCAAAGAATAAAATTTTAGCCATATGTCTCTTACAAGAAATACCCAAATTCAATTACCTACTTAACTAAATTAAAATCACACAGAATGGATGAGGAGATTATATATATGTTATATATATATATAATTCAAAAAAATGACCAAAAGAAAGCTGATACCATTAAGTTAATATCAGACAAAGTAGAACATAAGGCAAAAAGTATTTATAAAGATACTGTGGGAGTACTGTTTAATAAGAAGAATAAGAAGATAAAAGGGAAGGTATAAAAAATAGAATAATAAAAAATAGAATGTGCTGATGGAATAGTAGGTAGCTTGGGAGAAGACGGATGAACTTTAAGACTACGCAGAAAAAATAGTGGGGATGGGAGGATGGATGTGACCTAGTCACTGAAGCCCTCTCCCATCAGTAGTTAAAGAAATAGAATTAAAAATGTAGAAGTGGGGCATTTTTATTTATGTCCAGTGGCTATTAGCCACCCACCTATTCAAAAAGCGTGAATCTCACTTCTGGGAATCTTCAACATGATATTTCACATGTTCTCAAAACCCATCGTACCAGCTGTGTTAACTGTATTTGTAATGGGCTGTGAGGGTAAGGAGGAGATGGCAATGGCAGTGGAGGGTTGGATGCCTGTTCGAAGCACCAGCGAGCTAGCAGGTCCTTTACCCAGGAGTGAGTCCATCTTGTTCCTCTGTGCCCAGTCCTCTCTAAGTCAGACACTACATTCTCCCAACTGGTGAAGAATTTGGGTCCACAGGTCTTGGCAGTTTGGAATGGATCCAGTTATCTGAGTTATTGAAACTCTATCTGGAGCAGAGACAGAAATTCCAACCACAGGAAAAAGGGGCTGAGCTTGACGGAGCTACCCTTGAGAACAATAACAGTTTGTATTGAATATAGAAAAATGTTAAGATCTAAGGGGTTTAACCAGCTTTGTTTTTGATCTTGCACAGAAATTTTTGTCCTGGCTGCCAATATTTTGGACAGATCTTTGGCTTTCTTGAAGGTGAAACCTAAAATTTGTCTTAGCTTGGAGTCTGTTTTTTCTGCTGTTTGCCAGAGTAGCTGACGAAGAATGCAATGTTTTATCCACTCATGAAGTAATCTGAATTATAGTCAATGTAAATGCACTGCTTCTGAGAAAAAAAAAAAGTAAAAATTAATTTCAGAAAAAATTCAGTACTATGATTGGAGTGTACTGTACCTTAAACTTCTTTTGCTTATATGACACTATTATACTTTATATTTCAGAAAAGAAAGAAATATTGAGCCTTGTAAACTGGAAACTCAGCCAAAAGCTTGCAATTTTTCACTAGTCTTTTCAAAGGCAAAGCCAATTTTATTAGCTTTGTGCCTTCTTAATCTGGAAGTAGAAATGTTGTGATTTATTGAATTATTGAAAATTCTTCTACTTGTAAAGCATTCAAAGATTAATGACATTGAGTTATTTTACTGGAGGGAGTAGTTTCTAAATGATTAGCTGAATATATTCTCCTAAATGCTGCAAGAAGTTGGTTTGGATTGATGCTAGGTGCAAAGCCCAGACCCTCTGAGACCACTCTTATGATGTTCCTAAGTTGTCAACAATACTGGAAGGTAGCTGTCTTCATGAAAGTGAAAATGAAGACTCTGAAGATGTGAGTTATGGAAATTAAAGTCTCAGCAACTCTCCACCTCAGTGATCAAAGATGCACGCATTTTTCAACTTGAAAGTAACACAATTTCTGTGCTTTTCATTTTAGAAATCTAATTGTATTATGTCAAAATTTAAAGGCTGTGTATAGTTTATAAGCAACAAATGGCGAAGTAGGTATTCTCATCCAGTTTCCACGTAGGGAGGAATATTACAGACTAGAACAACAGCCATCTATTATTATTCAGACCAGATCTGATCTGTTTTCACATTCTAAGCCATAAAATAGGTTAGGGCCTCTCAAACGACTGAAAATAATTTAAATATTGACACTTTGTTTTTCTCTTTGAATAACAATGATCTTTAGCTACTTGGTGGAATAGGAAAGGGGTGGATACTTTCAATTTATTATTTACCAAGAGGATTTATATAATGAATACCATAGCTTATCTTAAATTTTGTGTAAAATCTCCAGGCATCTTTATTTAAAAAGACTGGCAGTGTGCAAATGCTTTGGTAAGAGAAAGAGTGAATAAGCCTTTTGATGGTTTGTCTTATATTCCCTCAACTGACCTTCCCTATCCCATTTCTCAGAACAGAGAACATACTTTTAAATGTCAAGAATTCCCCCTCTTTTAATTTAATGCTCAGTGTTCTTTCTGGTTCAGGCCCTATAAACTTAGGAGTTATAGTATTGACATTTCTGTGAATTTTATTTTATAATGTTTTAATGGAGGTTTTAGCTAGGGCACAATTAAATGACAGGCAAAGGCTGTTAGCTTGTCATGCTTTCAATGGCTGTGTATTGCCTGACAATTGACTAGTTTTGCACGCGCATGTATAAAGCTGTGTACGAAGTTGAACAGAACTAGATAGCTTTGTAATTGATAAGTACTGTTCTATTGATTAATTTTACCTAATTTTCTTACATTAAATACCATGTTTGCATTATGGTGTTTTCCTTTCTTTGAAATTCGTATTTCAAATATAATTACTATATATTAGCATATGGAGATTAAGATTAAATAGAAATTTTAAAAAGCTTTTGTCATATGATAATTTAAATTTATTTCTTAAATATGGTGATAGGGCCATTAGAATGGTGACATTTAAATTTTGTACACATAAAGTTTTATGTAGAGAAATGTATGCTTTATTAAAATTTGGAAAATATATACAAAATATGAATCAAAAATAAACTTAAAATACAGGTTTTTAACATCATGTATGTAATAGTCTAGTCATTTAATGTAGATAGGAATCATTAAATTTCTGTACCATGAATTATATATTGATGACTTTTTTTTACTGGTAAGTCAACATTGTTGAATGTTTTTCTTTTTTTTTCTTCATTTTTAAAAATCAATTTAGTTTGTTCAGGATGTGTATATACTTTTTAAAAGTAGTAACATTCATTGGGTGTCCAGCAGACGGGAGAGGGGAGGAGGTGGTGGGTATATTCACATGTCATGGGCGCGGTGCGCACCGTCTGGGGGATGGACATGCTTGAAGCTCTGACTCAGGTAGGGCAAGGGCAATATGCACAACCTAAATATTTGTACCCCCGTAATTTGCTGAAATAAAAAAAAAGTTGAGGTATAATTAAAAAATTAGAAATAAAAATCATAAAGTTGACCGCTATAAAGCATACAATTTAGTCGTTTTACTTTATTTATTATGCTGTACAACCCTCACCACTATCTAATTTCAGAACATTTCCAATCACATCCCCAAAAGAAACCCTATATCTGTTAGCAATCAGTCTTAATCCCTCACGCCCATCACGTGTCAACCACTAATCTACTTTCTGTCTCAATGGATTTACCTATTCTGGACATTTTATACAAAGGGAACCATATGATATGTGTCTGGCTTTAAAAATATGGCCTTTTGTGTCTGGCTTCTTTCACAAAACATAATGTTTTCAAGATTTATATCAGATATTTATCTAAAGAGACTCTTTCTGAAGTGGTAACAGATGACAAATCAATAATATTAGTTAAGGATGACATGGATGATTAAATAAAATAACATAATAGAACTTTTGGAAGATTATAAAGAAAAACAAAAAGATGAAGAGAAAAATAAGAAAAAAAGGATCAAGATAAATACAGAAGGTCCAACATATGATTAAGTCTGTAGTCCTATCATGGGAAAAGAAAACAGAAAAAATGGGATGGGAAAGGAGGGGAATTATGGAAGAAATAATATAAGAAAATTTCTTAGAATTGATGGATGTGATCCCAGTTTGAAAGGTCACATCCTACGCACAACAGAATGAAAAGCATGTGATAGATTTATCCTAGTTTCTGGAAAAAATTACCAATGAAAATATAGAAAGCTAAACAAAAGGAAGACAGATGCAGAGATTATTATCTCGAGGAAAGAGTAAGAGTTATAAAATAAATGCACTGCTAATGGATTACTTGGCTCAGGGTAAACAGATTTTATGTGGGAATTATACGACAAGCATTTTTAATTTAACTAAAGATTCTTTTATAACTATATTAGGATGCTGGGCAGGTGAGGAAAGATTGGCAAAGGCAGTGATTTAGACAGTGAGCCCTCGACAACCATAAGAAGTATTTCATAGATTTGGGTTGATAACGGAGATGCTGGTGTATGAACTTATTATCTAGAAATACTGCGGTAAATGCCAGAGAAACAGTCAAAGTCGCTGAATGCAGCTGCTTCTGAGGAGTGAGACTAGGGCTGGACAGGGGTGGTGGAAGGAACTGTGGCTTTTTTATATAGTTTTTTGGTACTATGTGATTTTCACTTATGATAAAAATTAATAAAAATTTAAATGTCAATATTTTGGTTTTTTTTAAACCACCTGAATCTAACTTTTGTACTTTACTCATTTTTATTAGTATTATATACTACTCACTTTGTTAGTTTGAATTTTTTTTCTAATAGATCCAAGATATGTTGGTATTAACCTAACCTGCAAGTATGGTTTTCTTTGACAGAAATTTACCTCCTTCATATGTTTTTTAAAGGAATTAATTATTGTATATCTGTGTAATGTCCATAGGAAAAATTCCACATTTAAATAAATATGTAGGATCACTTAGCATAAAATATACTTTAATCAAATGACATTCTTACCTGGCACTGGGTAATTATGACAGTTATTTAATAATTGGAAGAGCGAGGAGTCAAGAGAACAAAGTAAATTTTTGTTAGCGGCACTTGGCAGGTCCAAGCCTTTGCACATGCTCCATGTTTTGGTTTATGGCCGTTTGCAGGGGGAAGATCATGTAATATGGGTACTGATGGATAATTCAGTAAGCAGACCAAGCACACCCATAGCCAAAGTTCTTAATAAAATGTCAAATTTTTAAAAAAGTCTTTTTAATGTTTACATATTATTAAAGTAGTTCTTTAAGAAAAAATAAAAATCTTGTTGAATTTTTTATATTTATTTCACCATTATTTATATACTTATTTTGAAATCCATACAGAGTATGAGAGGCAGCACTATAATAATTTCAGTGCTTGTCAACCACAAATGGTTATATCTCTTCTACTTAGTGGTGGAGAATAGCTGTGCCATTCCTGTATTATAAACTGCTAATCATGGTCTAAATCAGTAAATGGCCTTTGATCAGTCTCTTGGAATCTAATAAAATTCAGTAACAGGTCAATGATGGTTTGCCAAAGGTTTCGAGTGTACAACAACTGCTTTAAGATGGAGTCTATTGTGTTTCCATTTCATCCAGGATTTCTCTAGAGGGTAGAAAGTGCAGTTGTGAGTTCTTTGAGGCACAAAGAAGAATCTAAAGTAGCAAGAGGATTCTATTACGGTACCCAGTCCAATGCCGGTTTTGCAGATTCCAAACTAGTTTGGGTCAGATTAATCAATGTCACAGAAAATATTTTAGGGTGTTGTATATTTACAAACTATAAATTCTCCATTGTGAATTTTGATGGGATCCCTTTTCTGGTCCGTTGGACTTTCAGAGTGCAGATAACAAGGCAAAGAGATTAAGAGGTCCTGAAAGATTAAAGAAACATGGCAGTTTATTATACACAGAAAAGCATCCTGCCTGTCAATGGATATGGTAGAGGGTTTATTTTGTCAATAGAGAGAAGCATTAGCCTGTAAAGTCTGACAGGGTAATGATACAGATGCTATGGGAGAAGAAATGAGAGTGTGGGATGTTGAAATTTTTCAGTGATTAAGAAACTCAGTAATGAGAATTGTTTATAGGTGACCATTCTAAGATATTTTCTATTCTAAATGTTGTGCAAGTCATTTTTGTGCAGGAAGTGCTATACCTTGCCCGTCACAGGGAGGTGATAAGGACTATGCATGAGGAATTTTCAGCAGGCATCAGCAGTTCTGATAAATCCAGGGCTTTTTTAAGTAGGGTTAGAAGTGGTGATGAGTCATTAGTTTAAGACCCTTCAGAACAAGCCTCCAAGTATCTTATAATTAATTCAAATGGTGACAAGATGATTTCCTTTAGCTCTGCAACTCTTTACTGCCAGGTCAGAGATGAAGACCTCAAAACAGGATATTTGGTTTCTATGATGCCTACCTCTTCAACTTCTTTAGGACAGTTAAAAGCATGCCAGCTGCTGAACAACAGTTACTCAGCAAACTTAACTTTTAATGTCACATCTTTTGATCTACTCACCATGTCTTAAATCCTGATTCTTTTGTTGGAATTATTTCCTTTTATCAACAATTACAGCAACACTATTGTCCCCTACTCCCCATATAAGTGCTATTTCTTCCTCATGATAGATCTCTAAAAATGTCTCATCAGAGTAGACACCGCAGAACCCGAGAAGCTCTCTTTCTTTGTTGCCAAAGTGATTCTGATATTTTGAAATTACATTGCACTTTTTATCTGAAAAGCATTGTGAAGAAATACTTCCTTCTCCAAGGAAGTTATTGGATATTGAATGAATTATAGTCCCTGTTTTCCCTGTTGGTGGAAAATTGTGCACATTATCTTCAGATAAACTAATTTCATGATTTATTAATGACCACAGGACTGTCATTTGAAATGATAAGGCTAGAAATAGTGAAATAAAAAACCACATTTTTATGAGAAATTCTGAAATTTAAAGAGTTATATTTTTGATTTAGCCTGAAGGATCTGCAGTCATATCTAGAAGGAACTGAAGGCAAGCCACTGACATGATTGGGAGTTTGGAGCAAGTGACAAAGGGGAATTTGTCTTAAAAGGCAGGTGGTGGCCTCGGGAAAGGAGACTTGGTAAAGGTACTGAGTAAAGGCAGGGAATAATAGAATTGCCAAAGTGAGTTTTTGAAGCTATCTAATAAGACTTAATCTGGAATTGTTGAGTTTAAGTCTAACAAGAAAGGACAGAGTAATACTTGGGGCTTTTATCAGTGGTTTGCTGGCCTGAGGGGATAACAAAAAAATAATGCTAACCTTAGGATGAATTGCTTAATTTTTTCCTCAAATTCTTACCTAGATACCGTAAAGAACAAGCTGACATTTATTAAACAAAATCAGAACTTATTCTCTCATTTAAACATCGAGTAATTTACCAAATTTTCAAAAAGGCAAAATTTCACAATTGTTCTGAGAGGAGGTGGAGATTTTTGGTGGGTACCTAAAAACAGCCTCTAGAATCTGGAAAAGTCAAGAAAACTGATTGTCCCCTAGAACCTTCAGAAAGAATACAGCCCTGCTGACATCTTGCTTATAGCCAAGTGAGACCCATTTCCGACTTCTCCAGAACTGTGGGATAATAAATTTGTGTTGTTTTAAGCCACTAAATATGTAGTAATTTGTTATAACAGCAATAGGAAATTAATACAGATGTGAATTAATGGAAATCTATGTGATTGATAAAGGAAAGAAGAGAGGAAAACAGATATACAAATTAAATTTCTTTCTTTCTTTTTCTTTTACTTTTTTTAGCTTAAGTGGCCAATTGGGATAACAATGCATCCAGAGAAGCATATGGGAATTGGCAATGGGAGCTGTTTTGGGAGAGAAGATAATGCAATTCAACTGATTTATGTTGAGTTTGAGGTAGTAGAATAATATGAATGCATAAATATCCCAAAGAAAAAACAAATTTGGATATGGAAATTGACAATAGAGAGAAGCTATGAGAATGGAAAAATTAATCTACAGTATTCTAGGCAATAACAAAACAACGATTGAGCTTTGGAAATTTTCAAGTTTAGGAGTAAACTAACATTTTGAAAAATACGATAATGAAGCAATCAGAGAAATGGAAAGGAAATTAGTAAAGGATAGGGACAAGTTCTCAGAGAGTTTGTGGTATGTAACTGGAGTTCAGGGAATATCTGTTGAATGAGTAGAAGAGCAGCGTCTTGGAAACTAGATAAAGGATAAGGCTAAGGTTATTAAAAGTGACCTTACTAGTCCAGAGTGGTAAGGACTGCTCCTAGATATTACTGTAGGCTTGACTAGTTTATTAAATGTTCCAAAAAACAAGGAAAATCTCAAAAGATTGGAGTTTATGTCCTGAAAAAGTACTACCTAAATGTACTAGTTGTTTCACTCATGCCCTTGCCCCCACTGAATGTTATAATTTGAAAAGGATGATTTCAGGTGCACCCAAATGAATTGAGATATATTTCCCAGTACATTATCAGATGATATATGACAAATTTTTTATTTTTTATGCCCTTCATCTCCCACCAGCGTCCCATCCCTTAAACCTCCCCTTTTGTGCTTACTTTACGTTCTACCAATCTACCTTCCGTAAATTTCTTTACTTATGTATGTGTTGATATAAAATATACAGCATTGTTTCTTAAAATGTATTTATATATTTATATGTAGATATGGATTATATATCTTTCATATAAATATGAGATTCATATATCACTATGAGTTATATTTCTTAGTTTTTTCATTCTACCCATATAAAACTGAAAATTATTTTGATAAATATATTAAACTCATCCTTTCAGTGCTCACTTATCTAGTCTTATAATAATTGATATCTAGATTGATTTCAATTTTTTACTAGTATTGAACTTCAATGAGCATCTTTATACATGTCTATTTGTATACCTAAGCAAAAGCTTCCCCAGAATTTTTTGGATTGTGAGATATATACATATCCTTAGTTCATTAAATAATAGGTTTTATTTCCAAAATGAATGTCAGTGATTCCATCCAATAGTAGTTCACAAGGATTTATGTTTCTCTGCATGTGCACCAACACCTGATATTTGAATTTTTGTCAACATGATGAACACACAATGTATCTCATTTTTATTTGCATCTCTTTCATTACTACTGAGGTTCATTTCTCTTTATATATTTAGTGTGTTTGCTTCTATAAATTGTCTATTCATATCCTTTCCCCATTTCTATTTCTGATTTACATATTTCTTGATAATTTGTAAGAATTCCTTATATATTGTAGATCTTAATCCTTTGTCAGTTTGGGGTTTTGCATATATCTTTTTACCGCTAACCTTATCTGAGGGACCATTGTTTGAGAAAATATTTACTTTTGATGTAGTGCTATTGACGATTTCCCCTTACATAACTAATGCCTTTTGTTCTTATTTAAAAATCATTCTCAGTAGACAAAGGATACAATACACTTTCTACTAATTCTGTTATTTTGCTTTTCACAATGTCTTCAATTCTTAAAACTTATTTTTTATAAAATAGAATCATACTTTTATTATATTTCCATATAGTGAACCAATTATTTTGATATTATTTACAAAGGAATCCACTCTTTATCCATTATATGCTACATTAGTATTTTGTCTTTTTACATCTGATACAGCTGTTTGGAAACCTCGGGTTAATGATTTAAATTTAAGGTTTTACTTTTTTCACTCTAGAAACTTAGAGAATTCTTTGTGTTCTAGATTGTGTTCAATGTTTTTAGATATTACAGTACCATATTTAAATATGCATTGTTTTATCTTTTCTGTCCTGCTCTGTACTCTATGAAGCTTCTCAACTGAGACCATGTATCTTTCCTTAGTTACAAAAAATTCATGACTGTTATACTTTCAGTTATTTTCTCCCCTTCACTTTCTTTTCTTTTTGTAAAAAAATTTAAAATTTTTAGTTATTATGAATTTGATCTTACATTTAGGAAAACCTAAAGATTTCATCAAAAAAACGATTAGAACTAATAAACAGATTCAGTAAAGTTGCAGGATACAAAATCAACATGTGAAAACCGGTAGCATTTCTATATGCCAACCATGAACAGTCTAAGAAAGAAACCAAGAAAGTAGTCCCATTTACAGTAGCTACAAAACAAAATAACTAGAAATAAACAACCAAATAAGTGAAAAATCACTGCAGTGAAAACTATGAAACATCGATGAAAGAAATTGAAGAGGACAAACAAACAAACAATCAAAAAAAGTTATTCCATGCTCATGGACTGAAAGAATCAATATTGTTAAAATGTACATATTACCCGAGGCAATCTACAGATTTAATGAAAATACCATTTTCTTAATTATTTTTCTCTTTCTGAGTGAGATTTCTATCAGATTAAAATTGATACTTATGCCTTTAGTTTCTGCATATCTTTTTTAGTTTGTTTTAACACATCTTTTTAATTAAAGAATATGAAATTTTGCCAAATGCAGCTGAGGTTTTTGTAGAAAACAAATTTCAGATTCATGTTGGGCTTAAGTGAATGTTTGCTGTTGTCCTTTCCTCAAAAGAACATTTTAAAGTTTTCCAAAAAATAAGTCTTTCCTTAGTTAATACATTTAAAACACTATTTTTTTATGGTCAAGCAATGGATACACCAGACATCTCTCATTTTCATGCCATTCTATACTCCATTTGGTGGTATGTATTATGATGCTTAAGAATAGGGTAAGGACATCTCTTGTGCCTACCAGCTAGAAGATCTTTCTAGAAAGTCTTTGCATCTCTTCCATTTTTATAGAGTTAGGGTTAAGGTTTGTACAGTTACATGAAAGCTTATTTTATTTTAAAAAATAGCTATTTAATATATTACAATATCATAAAAATAATTTATTCATGAGCATTTAGGTTTCCAAATTTTAATGACCACAACAAAGAAATCACTCTACAATGTACACTCTGGTGCTCATCTGTGAATATTTGTTTAAATTTTTTTCTTAGAAGTAGATCTGCTGAGTCAACGGTGATGCACAGTTTTATTTTGATAGACTGTCAACTTGTTTTTCAGAATATTAATAGTTTCTCCAATTTATACTCCCACTAAGAGTGTGTGAAAGTACTATTCTTTGTATACTTGCCAACGCTTGATATTATCACTCTTGTTAATTCTTGCCAATCTTATGAAAAATAATTCCTTTTAATTTGCATTTTTCTTATTACTAGTCAGGTTGAGCATCTTTATATATATTTATTTAGTTGTTTGTGATTTTCCATTGTAAATTGCCAGTATTTATCCTGTTCATTATTTTTATTGGGTTATTTGTTTTTTATATTGACTTTAGGAAGTCTGTGTAAATATTCTGGATAGTAATTTTTGCCTGTAATAGGGGTCGAAAATTTTTCCACAAAAGTTTGCTTACATTTGAACCTTATTTATGCATTACTTTGTTTTAGAAAGACTTTTAGCTTATGTAAAATAACATTTGTCAGTTTTTTACTTTGGCTTTTGCAGGTTTGTTTATTTATTTATTTATTCTTTTTCATTTTTTTAAATTTCAGACTACTATGAGGGTACAAACATTTGGGTTACATATATTGCCTTTGCATCTCCCCCTATCAATATTAACTTACATTTTACTACTTTTGTAATATTAATAAACCTAGAATTTAAATACTCACACAGGCCTATTCTATTTTTTTTCAGTGTATAAATCCTGCTGTTCAAATATTATTGATTGAATAGTCCACATTTTCTTCTTCACAAACATATACATGGATCTGTTTGTGGATTTTGTGTGTGTGTGTATGGATCTCTTATGGATGTTCTTTGTAATATATTTTAACCTTTGTTAATTGATGTATTTTCTCATTACTTTTACTTTTAAAAAAACTTCATAGCTTTATTTCCCATAGAACCCTTATACTTTTAAATAACTTTAAAAACAATTTTTGTTATCTTGTCTTGACTAAGATGGTACCTAAACATAGATTTATTTAATTGTTCCTCTATTGTTCATGATACTGCTCTCCCTTTTCTAGCTCTTCTTTTAGATCTCTTAGTAAACTTTCATAGTATATTATTGTTCCCCACCATTTTTTAGTTTTCCATTATCATACTTTTTTTTTGTAATTTACAATTTCCTAATTATTCTTCAGGAACATTTGATAACTAAAAGAAAATACTTTTATTTTCAAATTTGCTACCATGAAATTTTATATAGTATATTTCTTATAATTTATAATTTCCTTGATATACTATTTACTCTCTTTATTATTAATATTTTATATGTTTTTTTCCCTTTTTGTTGATTAGGTTTATCATTACTTTTTAAATTTTACTGTCATTACCTCAAAGAATCAGCTCCTGATAGTAATGAATTCTATTTTTTCCCTTAATCAACTTATTTATAAATTTTGTGTTTATTTAAAATTTTTCTTTGTTTATGCATTTTATGGTAATTTTAGAACAGGATATAAATAAGTTAACTTATTTTAATTATGTATTTTAAAGTAATGGAAGCTATGAAATTCATACTTCTGTTACAGCTTTGATTTCTCCCACATAATTTGATATACGTGTTTTATCATTATTAGTATCCTTAAGATGCATTGTTTTTGTTTAAATTATAAATATATAATTTAGTATTTCAATAGTATTTATTTCAATAAATGCTGGGCATTGATGCAGAGAGATAGGAGCACTTATACACTGTTGGAGTACTGCAAACTAGTACAACCTCTATGGAAAGTAGTATGGAGATACCTCAAAGAACAAAAAATAGAACGACCATTTGATCCAGCAATCCCACTACTAGGTATTTACCCAAAGGAAAAAAGAACATTTTATAAAAAAGACCCCTGCACCCGAATGTCTATAGCAGCACAAATCACAATTGCAAAGATGTGGAAACAATCCAAGTGCTCATCAATTCATGAGTGGATTAATACAATGTGGTATATGTATACCATGGAGTACTACTAAGGCATAAAAACCAGTGAATTAATACCTCTTGCATTAAGCTGGATGGAACAGGAGACCATTCTTCTAAGTGAAGTATTACAAGAATGGAAAAATAAAGACCACCTGTATTCACCATTAAATTGGAACTAATCGAACAACACTTAAGTGCACATATAAAAGTAACACTTATCAGAAATCGAACAGTGGGAGGGGAGGAGGGGAGAAGAGAGTGGGTAAATTCACATCTAACAGGTACAATGCACACTATCTGGGTGATGGGCACACTTATAACTTTGACTCAAACTGTACAAAATCTGTTTATGTAACCAAAATGTTTGTATTACCATAATATTCTGAAATAAAATTTTTAAAAATCAACATTAAATTACCAATGGAATATAATAACAGTGAAAAATATGTATCAATAATAAAAATTAGAAAAGAGTGTGAAATGTATTCAAAGACTTGAGGAGTCTAAGGGCTGTAAGAGAGGGGGAGAGTGTATTGGGAAGCCATATCATTCCATAACTCACTGTAAATAAAATGTAATCAAACTGAGAAAGAATTGAAGGAACTATTACAACTATCTAATTTTTAATGGCAAGAGCTAGATAAAAATGTGGTTTATAGAGAAGCAAAGTTTGATCCTAATTAAGCTTATCAAAATTTCCTGGATGCCACAGTTTATGTAGGGAAAGGTGACTGCTTTAGATATTATTCTCATATTACTCTTTTAACTAGATTAGTGAGACAGCTGAGGATAGTTCTCAGTGAGAGCTGCCAAGTCAGTGAGAATAGTTGTGTAGAAAGCATTGAGAGTACTCCATAATTACAGAGGAGACTCTTCAGCAAAGAAGAGAAAAATCCATGCTCTGATTACATCCAAGTATAATCTCTTTGTTCACTAATATTGCAAAGTAAAATTATAAATAAACCTATGTTTTTCCCTTCTTACTTTTATGATTCGAGCAAAGTCTCACCCCATTTCTCAAAATTTATCTCAATCTCAATATTATTTAACCATAAGCCTCTTTCTCTAAGGTTAAGTAAACCAAAAATTTGACTAATATATTGAAAACTGCACAATTTTAAATGAGGCTAATCTGAGGAAGAAAAACAAATACCCACCTATAAAACAGATATTATAGAACTGTTAATATTAACTGTTGTTAGTATGATAAAACTAAATTCATAATCTGTAAATTCATAATCTGTAAATGTATTAAGATTTAAGAAAACTAGAGTAGAGTCATGAAAGGTCCAAGAAAGATATGTGCAGATTAAAAATATGATAGCTGGATTTTGGAAATGAATTGCACAGAATACTAACAAATGAATTGATATTTTTATCCTGCCAAATAAAACAGGTGAAATGATAAACAGAACAAAGAAATTGCATGAGAACATGGTTGATTAAGTTTACACTGGCAAGTCTCTGTAATTTATCTGCTGCACTTAAGATCTCTTAAGATAATGTCTTAGTTTTTCATGCTGTTAATAATGATAGGTACATAGAAACTTTCCAAACTGAAATCCAAAAGAAAATGAATGAAAAAAAGAAACCAGAACATTCAAGACTGTGAAATAACTTAAAAAGATATAACACACCTGTGATTGGAATACCAGAAGGAGAAGAGAGAAGAGAGTAGAAGAAATACTTAAAGTAATAATCTCTGAGAACCTTTCAAAATTAATGACAAACACCAAACCACAGATGCAAGAAGTTCATAGAACACAAACAAGATAAATACCGTAAATGCATACCTAGGTACATTGTAGTCAGACTGCAAAAAACCAAGAGAAAATCTTGAAAATAGCTGAGGGGAAGGGAGTGGAGTGAGGGAATATTACTGTAATGTATAAGTATAAGAAGTATAGCAGACTTCTTGTGAGAAATCATGTAGGCAAAAGAGGCTGAAATAAAAGATTTAGGTGTTGAAAGAGAAAACTTATCATCTAGAATTTTATATGCGACAAATTTATCCTTCAAAAGTGAAAAGAAATATAAAAATGTTCTTGAACAAACAAATAATGAGGGATTCATTGCCAGCAGACCTGCTCTGCAAGAAATGTTTAAAAATTGCTCTTCAGACTCTTCCCCACAGTCCTCAGAAGGAACCAGTCCTGTCGACACCTGGCCTCCAGCACTGCGAAAAAGTAAATTTCTGTTGTTTCGGCCAAAAAAAAGATAAATAAAATAAAAATAAAAATTGTTCTTGAGGAAGAAGGAAAATGATATAGATCAGAAACTTGGATCTATGTGAACAATGAAGAGCATTGAAGAGAAATAAATGAAGGAAAAATAAAATCTTTACCTTTTTTATTCTTAATGTATCTAAAATTCAACTGTTTAAAACAATGTCAGTAACAATATATTAAATTATTATAGCATACGCTTAAATAAAATAAATGTCACAGGAACAGAAAAGGGGAATTGAGAATACTCTGCCATAAGGTATACCATATGAAATGGTACAGTGTTATATAAATACAGACTTTGATTACTTAAAAGTGTGGACTTATGTTAGTTAAAAATGAGTACTGTAAACTCTAAGATAACCACAAAAATTTAAAAGTAACTGTAATTGAAATTATAAGAGAGAAGAGGAATGGCATCATATAAAAAGTTCAACTAACCAGAGAAGGCTTAGAAACAAGAGGGAAAAACAAATAACAAATTTAACAAATAGAAAATAGTTACAAATATGGTAGATATTAACCAACTATACCCATAATCATTTTAAATATGAGTATTCTAAATAAACTAATTAAAGGATAGAGATTGTCAGAGTGAATTATAAAAACAAGACTCAAATATGTATTTTGTACAAGAAAGCTACTTTAAAAATAAGCAATCAGGTTAAATGCAAAGAGATGGAGAGAGCTATACCATATTAACATTAATCACAAGAAAACTGAAGTAACTATATTAATTTTAGACAAAGCAGACTTCAGAACAATGAAGATTATTAGGTTAAAAAAAGGAATGCTACAATGATAACAAGGATAATTATCCAAGAATATATAACAATCTTAAGCATATATGCACCTAATCACATGTGCTGAAACAACTGGACATCTAAAAATTGAATTTAGACACAGATCTTAAACTTTTCACAAAAATTAACTCAAAATGAATCATGGACATAAATGTAAAATGGAAAACTATGAAATTCCTAGAAGAAGACACAGGAGACCTATACGACCTTGGCTTTGGTGATTAGTTTCTAGATACAACACACAAAATATAATCTAAGAAAGGAAAAATTGGTAAATTGGACTTTATTAAAATTAAAGTCTTCTCTGTGGAGGACACTGTTAATGAAAAGGCAAACCACAGACTAGGAGAAAATATTTATACAAAACATATCTAATAAGATTTGCATCTAAAAGAAAGAATTTGTTAAAACTCAACAATAACAAAATAAACAACCAATTTAAAATTGGCCAAAAATTATGAACAGACATCTCATTAAAGGAGACGGTAAACAAGCATATAAAAATATGCTCAATATCATTGGACATCAGGGAAACAAATATGAAAATAACAATGAGATACCACTTTATACCTATTAGGATGGCTAAAATCCAGGAAATTAACACAAGGAAATTCTGGCAAGGATGCTGAGCAACTCATTTGTTAGTAGTGAAGATACAAATGGTATTGCTATTTTGTAGGCTGGCAGTGCCTTACGAAGCTAAACATTGTCATACTATATAATCCAGCAATTGTGCTCCTAAATATTGACCCAATTGATATGAGAAAATTCTGGCTACAGAAAGGATGGCTGTGAATGTTTATAGCAGCCTTATTCATAAACAAAAAAAATTGGAAGCAACCAAAATGTCCTTCAATAGATGAATGGATAAACAAATTTTGGTGCTTTCGTATAATGGAATAGTATTCAATGATGAAAAGAAATGAGGTTTATAGCCATGTAAAGACATAAATAAATTTTAAATGCATATTGCTGAGTGAAAAAAGCCAATCTGAAAATGCTAAACACTTTATAATTCCAATCTTATGACATTTCAGAAAAGACATAAGTATAGAAATGGTAAACAGATCAGCAGTTTCCAGGGGTTTGTGGGGGAAGGAGGAAGGTTGAATAGGAAATATTTGTAGAGCAAAGAAACTGTTATGTATAACACTGTAAAGGTGACTATATGACACTGCATTTGTCAAAATCTATGGAATTTCACAGCATTAAGATTGAAGATTACTGTGTGCAAACAGAAAAGTAATTTAAGAGATTAGGGGATCCCAGAATCAGATGCACAGTGACAAAAAAATCTATTTGGGTTACTAATGTGTGAGATAATCTCACTGAAGTGGGTAGGAGAGAAACCTGTTGGCCTAAGTAACTTTGGAAGAGTAGAGTCTATAAGAGTAAGGGCAAAGTGACTTTTACATAAGCATTGTGTTCTGCTCTTGTGGTAATGCTGTTTCCCAAGTGTGTTAATTAACAATTCTGAAATGACTATCTGTGTATACTGGAACTGAACAATTAAATATGGGAATGGTGAATGAAGAGTGGGAGCGGATGCAGAGATAATCAAGGAGAGGAGGCTAGAATGAGTTATGAGTGAGAGTTGGAGACCTCAGTATAGACTCATGTGTGGCTTAATATAGAAACAGATGGTTTCATTTAGAAATGTTTAAAATACCTGTGTGTACATGGATTGGTACACATACATATTTATCCTTGTTCTGGCAGCCGAGAGAGCCTAAAAACTGTAACACTGAAGTCATGGAGAGCACACCTAGATCTTGCTTTTGAATACCATTCTCAAATAGACCAGGCCTCCTTGGGGAAAATGACTGATTTCAGGATAAGGATAGAAAATATTCAAGATGAGCCCGGAGCATCTTGTAGTACCATAAGGTAAAGAAATGCTTAAAAAAAAAAATCCAAAAAACAAAATCCGCCTGCAATGATGGGGGTAGCTCCTAATGGCTAAAACTGGAACAATTTGAGCAACGAAAATAAATACTAGATTATAATCCAAACTATGGGATAAATATCTATAAGTAAATAGGAATATAAATAAATTATTAAATAAATAAATAAATAGGAAGAACAGACACAAATCTTTCAAGCAGAAGAATGTCAAGTAGCTTATGTAGATACTTTGACTCAGGCAAAGCGAAGCATAAGTCCCCACTTCTTGAGTGTGAGTTATGCATAGTGACTTCCAAAGAATACAGTATGAAAAGGGGAGGAAGAGTAAAACAGTAACTTTACAGTGAAAAAATGCGACAAGCATTACTTCAGCCACATGATCCAAATTAACAATGACAAGATCTTTTGATCTTATGTACCGCTGGTATGATGGAATGCGAATAGCACTTTACCTCTGTGTTCTTCCACCCCAAACCCAAAACTCAAGCCAAATCATGAGAAAAAACTTACACAAATTCCTATGGAGGGACACTTTACGAAATACCTGATGAGTATTTCCCTAAACTGTCAAAGTAATAAAAAATGACGAAAGCCTGAGAAAATGTCACAGCCAAGAGAAACCTAAGCAGACATGACAACTAAATAAATATTACATGGTTTCCTATATGGGTTCCTGCAGCAGAAAACTAAAAAATGTAAATAAAATACGTACTTTAATTGGTAAAAATGGTCAGTATTAGTTGATTAATTGTGACAAATGTACCACAATAATGATGTTATTAATAGTGGAAACTGGGAGTGGCTGTATGGAAACGCTATACTATATCCTCAATTTTTTTGTATATTTAAAACTATTCCAAACTAAAAAGCTTTTTAAAAAAATATCTGTGGCAGGAATAAATTTTTTTTCATAGTAAAATGTTTTCTTTGATCTGTAATTCTATCTTGCATGTCATTTATATAGTAGCTGAAAATAGAAAGACCACCTAGGTGGACTCTTGCTAACATAGTTGGTAACTGAGTATGCCTGGGGGAAAAAGATCAATGGAAGAAAAAATGTCCTTGGGATATTACAGTCAGAAATCCTGCAGAAAACCACAAAATTCTTGGAAAGGTTCCTTGTGGTGAAAATACAGAGAACCTAATGAATCCAAAGAGCTGAGAATGGGGCCCTGAAGCTTACCTTATTTGGCAAGTGTAATGGTGATTTTTATCTACGCAAAAGATAATGAATCATTGCTTTATCATTTGAAGTGGCACTGAACACATAACGTATACTGTCTCCAGATCCTCTTTAATCTCTAACCTTTGGAAATAGGCATTTAATCCAAGGCTGGTATTCAATTTAATTGAATCATGGCTAATTTATATTTCTTTATCTTTTCTTAGGGGATCTATAAAATACATTGCCTCTACCTGCAAACTGCCCTACAAAGAATGTATGACCAAAATTTCCTTGATCTGGAAGCTGTGGGGTTTAAGGGAATGTCAATCAAGAGAGTGAGAGCATCACAGGTAGAGGGAGCACCATGTGCAGAGCCTGTGTGGGAAAACTCATTAGAGGATGTCAAATAAGAGGATATTGTGTTATTGATTCAACAAAAATGTATTGCATTTCTATTATAGGTTGATCATTTTGAATCTGAAAATCCTAAATCTGAGATGCTCCGAAATCTGAAACTTTTTGAGTGTTGACATGATACTACAAGTGGAAAATTCCACACCTGACCTCATGAAATGGGGTCATAGTTGACTCAAAACTTTGTTTCATGAACAAAATTATTAAAAATATGGTATTAAATTACCTTCAGGCTATATGTATAAGGTGTATATGAAACATAAATGAATTTTGTGTTAAGACTTGAACCCCATCCCCAACCTGTATGTGCCTGATTTTTGGATGAAAGGAGGCCTCCGTGGCTAGAACATAGAAAGCAAAGGAGCGAAGGAAAACTAGGTTAGTATTATATCACTTGTCACTAGTAAACTTATTAATTCCTAATAATAACAGCTTCATTTCGTAAAGCTCATAAGCTATACCATTATAACCTGTTCTGGAAGACAGTCTTTGGGATTTTTTTACCTTGTTCTCTGCCCTTTTGAATATTAGAGAGATACTAGATTCTCTCTAAGCTTTCAGTAGCTCATCTCTGTTCACTAGGATTTTTTAAAAGATTAATGTCTGTCATATTTCCTTCAGCAAATTCATTTGTAAGTTATTTTAAAACTCTTGGAGTAATTTACCTGGTCTAAGAGAACGGGCCTCATTTTGAGATATTAGTGTGTCTCTCTACGTACCTTATGTTCTGGCTTTCAGCTCCCTCTTTCCAGTCTATCTATTTTACTCTATAAATATAATTATTCACCTTGTAGGAAAATACAAATGCAAAAATAGTTAAATTTCTGGTGTTAGGACCAAGCCAAAAGGAGTTTCTTCTCAGAATCCATTAATATGTCCTCAAGCTGTTCCTTCTTTAGTTGTTTTTATGCTCCAAGAGTGAGCAAAAATTTATTTTAGTTGTCATTAATATTTTTGTAAGTTTAAATGTATTATGAACAAGACTTCTTAAAAACATTCTTAGGTATCACTATTTTATAATTATCACTAGCTTGTCTTTTTAAATCGAGTGTATCAGAAAGCTTTCTTTGTGGAAATATTAGCTTTTTTGTTTCAGCCTCTATTCTTTCTCATCAGAATTTCTTCCATAATGATGTAAACAGAAATACATTTTGTGGAACATTCTGAAAATGCTTAAGGTCTTTACTCTTAGGTTCTTATGGTCTGAGTCTATTTTCCCTTTGTTCTTAAACTAATTTAAAAAACTGCATTTTCCTCAAAGACACAGAATGTTGTCTAAATGTACCCAAGATTTTCTTTTGTTATGATTTTAAACACTAAGGAAGCATTATTTCCTGTCCCCAAGGTTCTTACCAGTTTTCTAACCAATTTTTCCTTTTTGGTCATTACTAAGCTTAGAGTATCAACTTCCCAAGTTGCTTCCACTACCCTCTAAGAGGTAAAGTGATCATTTGAATAACTCTAGTTACTAATTGTTTTGACAGTTCAAGGCACTCCTACAGTTTAGTGGGCTAAAGGAATTTTTTGTAGTCTTTCAGATAGAAATATTACAGCAGTTAACTTAGTTATAATACAGCACTATAACTCATGTTATATTCTTTTAAAAAATTATAGAGCAAAGCTGAGTCGTTCTTGCTGTAGACCATAAGTTTCTACATGATCCACACTCTGTGTTTCTCTACAACTTCAACTCATACTAATCCTCTCCTCACACACCATACTTTAGCCAGGAACTGCTAGCACGGTAAGCTTTTTTCTTTTTCAGGGTATTTGTTTACTCCGTTACTTCTGTCTGGACACTGTTTTCACACCACTCTGCACAGGAGATTTCTCCTTAATGTTTAAGTTTCAGCTTGTCATTTACTTTTCTGTAACAACCCACTATTTATTCTCTTCATACCACTTATTATAATCTAAAGTTATATAATTATCTAATTGTTTATTATATTACACCAGTGAGAAAGTAAATGCTTAAGAGGCAGGAAATTCATGTGTCTTTTCATTATCGTATGCTTATGGTTTACAATAGTACCTCATGCATAGTAAGCCCTCAGTGAATAACTGTTAAATAGGTGAATAAAAGGTATTCTAAAATAAATTCTTTGCAAAAATGAATTAAATTAAATTGTTGAGCCACTATTTTTCTTATTAATTACTACATTAGTATGGCCCACCCATACTTCTTTTGAATAACCTTTAACAAAAGTTGGTAGAAAAGTGTTTCTTGTAATGACAAAGAAATGTAGACCATCTAGAATATCTAGAAAAGTGGACAAGATATGAAAAAAAAATTATTTGAAAGCACAGAGAATTAACAAGATAATGAGAGAAATTATTAAGTCAGATCAGGAATAGAGGAAAAACTCAAAGAAGTGAGCCTGGCATTTGATGCAGCATTTCAACAAGGGGTATCTGTCAGTTCTAGAAAAGGAATCTCAGAAGGTGAGAGCTGAGCAGAGCTTTAGATAGATTTGGACTATGGGGGAAAAATTGGTATTCAGAATTTATCAAGAAGGGATAACACTGGTAAATCTCCCACCTTTGGGGTAGAACCTGAAAGTCTACATTCTAGAAATAAAGTTGAACAAGAAGTAGAAAAACCCTTCACAAAAGGTTAGCCCAGATTCAAGTCATTTTTATCCCTGTAAAGGGATCTAAGTGATCTATGATTACTAGTTCTCCTAGCTGCATGGATTTAACAACAATTTATTTAACAATAATTAAACAATGTTAAATAGATGAATAAAGGGTACCCTAAAATATCAAAAAAATTTTTTAAAATTATCTAAATAATAGCTGAACACTTCTTTGCCCTATATAATTGCTGAACGAGAACAGCCAATTCTTAATTTTTTTGAATAAGGCTTAGCAAAAGACCATAGAGCAGTAAAAGAGATGCTAGCAAAAATAATTCCTCTCTAGAGGGAGTTAATGTCATCATAAGATTCAGGTTATTTTCATAACATTTCATATATGGGATTTCAATAAAAAATAGAGTAACTGATGGTTTAAAATTAAGGAAAACAATAGAATATATAAATAGACCAATGAGAAATAAAAATAATAAAGTTAAGAGATACAGACTTCAAAATAACTATGGTGTGCCCATTCAAAGAATTAAAAGAAAAAACTTAAAACTTTGACAGAAAAATTGAAAGTTTAAAAAAATAACAAAATGCAGGAGTGATGTCAGAAATATAGTAGAATAGGAGGTGCCCCACTCATATCCCATCACAGCAACAATACTTTGGCAGTCATCTATGGAAAAAAGTTCCTTTGTGGGATCTTTGGTATCCAGGTAGGAGGTTGTGAAATGTTGGCACTTGAGAAAGGAGAATGCAATTTTGAGAAGGCAGACCTGTACCCACCTGGCATGCATGTTGACTTATGGTTCTGGCTAAGGCCTGGAAACAGTCCTGTGCCTCTGTGGACTCAGACATAACTCCTTTTGGCTTCATCCTAACACCAGAATCATTTGTCAAGAAATACAGGAAGATCCACGACTACCCATACCTTGGGTAACAGGTCTACCAAACTTGATCCAGACTGTGGACCCTTGTCCCAGCATTAGCCCTCCTGACTAAGGGAGGAGAAGTGGCTTCTTATATCAACAAAATACATATTCTGTCAAAATATGTTACAAGAGACAAAAAAATTCACTATATAATGATAAAGTTGTGCTTCAGCAAGATGATACAACATATATATATATATATATGTATACCAAACATCAGATCATCTAAATATATAAGACAAATATAAACAGAATTAAAGGGAGAAATAGGCAGCAATGCAATAATAGTAGAGGACTTCAACATCATTCAGACAGAAAATGAATAAGGAAACAGTAAACTTGAATAACACTGTCAACCAAAATGTCCTGATAGATATACATAGAACATTCCCTCCAACAGCAGAAGGATACAGGTTCTTCTCAAAGTGCACACAGAACACTCTCCAGGAGAGATAATATGGTAGGCACAAAAAAGTCTCAACAAATTTAAGAAGACTGAAATCATATTAAGTATCTCTTCTGACCACAAGGTATAAAATTGTAAATTAATAGCAGGAGGAAAACTGGAGAATGTACAAATATGTGGAAATTAAACAATACACTCCTGAACAATCAATGGGTAAAAATAGAAGTCAAAAAGGGATAAAAATATCTTGATACAAATACAAATGGAAACATAACAGACCAAAACTTTGGGGATACAGCAAAAGTGGTTCTAAGATGGAAGTTTATAGTGATAAATGCCTATATTAAGAAAAAAGAAAGATCTAAAACAACTAAATTTCACACCTCAAAGAACTATAAGAAGAAAAAACTAAGTCCAACATTAGCAGAATGAAGGAAATAATGATTAGAACAAAAAAGATAAAATACATACTAGAAAGAAAATTAAAAAATTAATAAAACATAAGAGTTAGTTTTTTGAAAAGATACATAAAATTGCTAATTTTTAGCTAGAGATCCCACATTAACAGAATGAAGAATAAAAATCATATGTTCATTACAGTAGATGCAAGAAAAGCATTTGACAAAATTTGACATTCTTTCATGATATAAATTGGCAACAAATTAGGTGCAGAAGAAATGTACCTCAACTTAATAAAGGCCATATAGGATAAGTCCACAGCTAACACCATACTCAATGGTAGAAAGCTAAAAGCTTTTCCTTTAATTTCAAGGAAAAGACAAGAGTGCCCATAATTTGCAGATGACACACAATCTTATATACAGGAAACCCTAAAGACGTCACCAAAAAACAATTAGAACTTATAAAAAAATTCAATAAAGTTGCAAGATACAAAATCAACATACAAAAATCAGTCATATTTCTATACACTAACAACTATCTGAAAAAGAAATCAGCCACTTGATTTTTGACAAAGGCACTAAGAGCACACAATGAGGAAAACACAGATTCTTCAAAAAATGGTATTGGGAAAATAAAATCCACATACAAAAGAATGAAATTGAACCCTTATCTTACATCATAAATAAAAATCAACTCAAAATAGATTAAAGACCTCAACCTATAATCTGGTAATCATTGTTTGGATAAAACACCAAAAGCTCACAGAACAAAAGCAAGTGGGACTTCATCAAATTAGAAGGCTTCTGCATAGTAAAGGAAACAATGAACACAATGAAAAGGCAACCTACAGAATAAAAGTAAATATTTGCAAGCCAAGTATCTGATAGGGAGTTAATATACAAGCAACTCAAATAACTCTATAGCAAAAATATTCCTAAACAATCCAATTAAAAAATGGGAAGGACCTGAATACATATTTTTCCAAAGAAGACATACAAATGGCCAACAAGTATATGAAAGGATACTCAACATCACTAACCATCAGGGAAATGCAAATCTAAGCCATAACAAGATATTACCTCATATCTATTAGGTTGACTATTGCAAAAAAGACAAGAGATAAATGTTGGCAAGGGTGTAAAAAAAAAAGGAACCCTAGTACACTGTTGATGGGAATGTAAATTGGTACAATCTTTATGGAAAACAGTATGGAGTTTCCTTTAAAAAATTAAAAAGAAAATGACCATATGATTCAACAATCCCACTTTTTGGTGTATATCCAAAGATAAGGAAATCAGTATCTTGGTATCTGCACACTTATGTTCAATGCAGCATTATTCTCAGTAGACAACATATGGAAAAAAACCTATTATAAATGTTTGTTGACAGATGTATGGATGAAAAGTCTGGTGTATACACATGCAATAGAATATCATTCAGCCTTAAAGGAAGAAAATTCTGCCATAAACCTGGAGGACATTATGCTAAGTGAAATAAGGCAGACACAGAAAGACAAATACTGCATGATCTCACTTATTTGTGGAATCTAAAATAGTTGAACTCATAGAAACAGAGTAGAATGGTTGTTACCACAGGTTTGTGGGTGACGAAAATGGGGCGATGTTTGTTGAACAGTACAAAGTTTCAATTATGCAAGATGAATAAGTTCTAGAAATCTAATATACAGTATGGGATGATATCTTCAAAATAATGAAAAGATATGAGTGCCAAACTAGAATTCTATGTCCAATAAAAATACCCTCAAAAATTGATAATAAAATAGTCATTTAAAGAAAAATGAAAATTTGGAGAATTTGTCATCAGCAGATTGCTCTGGAAAAAAATAGGAAAAGATTGTTCTTCAAGAAGTAGAAAATAGATTCTGAGATTCAGGAATGAATCAATAGCAAGGGTCAGGAGAAATGTGTAGACAAATATAAATGAATGGTGACTGTACAGAATAACAATAATGATCTTTTGTAGAGTTTATATATATTGTGTGTATATATGTATATATAACATATTTATTTATACATGTAATAAATAAGAACAATATTACTTAAATGTGGATAAATAGGTTTAAAACATTCTAAAATCCTTTCATTTTCTAAGAGAAGGTTAAGGGTGTTAATTTTCTTAGATTTTTATAAGTCGAGAATATCTGTTGCAATTTCTATGAAAGCTGCTATAGGACCTTCTCAACTAATAGAAGGAAAATATGAAATATGGAAACATAATCAATAAAATGACAAGAAAAAGGAGAAAAATGCACATAGAATAGGTCATAGAAATAGAAAGTAAATAAATATAAATACAAATGTACAATAAATACATTAACATTAAAAGGCCAAATGTTTCAGTCAAAGGATTGTTAGAAATTAGTAGGTAAAAGAATAATGAGAAACAGGATATTTATGTTGTTTCAAAATATCTCCCCACAAAATACATATTAACTCCAAAGAGAACTATTAAATTTCCAGTGGCAAATACCACCCGACATGTGATCATAATTAACATCACTAGTGATAAGAAAAATTGAATTCATGTGCCTCTGACATGATGCAATGGGATGGATACAGTACCCATTTATGGGATTCTTGCTAAAATCATTTGGATCATCTCAATGGGCAAAGAGAAAGCATTCATAATTTTACATATGAATTTATAATTTAAAAAATTCTGTAAACTAATTGAGAATAGACATATTCTTAATATGCTCACGGCCATCTTTGAAATGCCTACAGAACATACCATACTTAATGGTCAAATATTGAAATCTTACCCCCTGAGAAGAAGAACAAGATAAGAAGGGCTCCTGTCAGCATTTCTATCGAATATACTAAAGGACATTTTTGTTATTGCAATAAATAAAAAGGTAAATAAAATGTACAAAAGTTGGAGAAAAAAACAAGAAAAACATCATTCGAAAATTATACATAAATTGTAGTAATTCTATGTAATAACTATTGAAAAGTAATGAAAATAAATGAAGTGCGGTTACACTCAGCAACACGAATGAATCTCACAAACACAAAGTCCAGGAAAAGAAGCCACAAATAAAAGGAGTCATATTGAATGATTCTTTATGTAAAGTTAAAAAATAACAGAGATATGGTTAGTGTTAGAAGTCAAGGAAATTATTGGCAGAGCACATGAAGAATGCTTTTGAGATGTTAGTAATATCTCTCCCTTGACTTTACATGGGTATTACAAACCTAAAAAGTTCTCTTAAAAAGATTAAAGGTATTCCTAATCTCTAACCATTAAAACAGAACACTATTAACAAATAAAATTGGTATATGTAATTTTTGAGTCATGAATTACTTTGACACTTGAAAGTCAGACATTACTGGACAAGCAAATCATGCATAAGTATTAATTTTCTTTCTCTCTTTCTTTCTTAGAAGAGACTTGTATACAAATTCTTTTGTAAACGCTTGTAGTTCTGATAAAGCTGGTTTGCTTTTGATGTTTTCTAAATAATGACTTCCCAAATGTGTGTGATTCAAAGCACAGTTATTCAAGGACAGAGTGACTTACTTATGTCTTTGTTGAAGTTACTCATTTCCATTCCACTTATTAAACACAAATGGCTTTATTTTAGCATATTAACTTTTCTAGTGGCTTACACTTGTTCTTCACGAAGAAAAATAATTGTATTAAAGAATGACAAAGTATTTTTTTTCTGATGGTTTCCTCCTTTTGGAACCAATAATAATAATTTCAACACTTATGAAGGATGCCAACCACATCTGATGTTTGAATATGACACACTTTTCAGTGTTCTCTTATGTATGTAATTTCATTTGATTTATTTTAAAAGAAATTCTATAAGGTAGGCAATATAGGTTTTCTTATAACCATTTTAAAAATTGGGGATGCTGAGGACCATGGAAGCTAACTGACATTTTTGCCACGGTCAAGCACTAGTAAGTCCAGGAATAGAACTAAGTTATTTAAACTTCTAGTCCAGTATTTTGTCAAGGCCATAAAGCCATCTAATTTGAGGCTACTATTATGTATAGATTGAGCAAACAGACTTATTTATTAGGGTGCTATGTTATCTTACCACTTACCCATAGCAACACTGAAACTTATGTATTATGTCCTTAGTCAGGATAGGACATGTGATTGAATAATATATATTAAATCAATCTGGTATGTGAGTGTTCCATGGGACTTTCAATCTCATAGTTTTTATATTTTTGGGTCACAGGAATTCAGGGAAAAGTCAAGCATTGAGCACATTAAAATGTAGACGTTAATTTTATTATATATTAGTTATTAACATTTATTGGTAACATACTCTATGTCCATATTTTATTTCTATTGCTTTATTTATTGCTTATAAAAATTTCGTGAGCTAGTACTAATATCATCCTCACTTTACAGATGGGGATTAAGGATTAGAGAGGTCAAGTGACTTTTCCAAGGCTATACAACTAAAGAGTAAGAGAGATGGGATTAAAACAAGTATAAATGAATGAAAAACATGTTTTAATCACTAAGCTAAATTCTCTCTAATACTTTTTAATTTTTTTTTCCACCTGTTGTTTGTTTCTTTCCACCACTAGATTCTTTGGGATTAATCAAGTAATTTTCTTTTATTTTCCCATTTTTCCTTCCATTAACTTTTAGTTAAAATCATTTTACTGTATTATTTAATGGTTGCCTTGGAGATTACAATATGTATCTTTGACTTACTTAAGTAGTATAATATAAATTTGTACTCTTTACCATATGTCAGACAACTAAAAGACATTAGAACATGTAAAATTCTATATATCCCCCATGTTGTGTGGTATTTTTGTTTTGTTTTTAATTCTATATACATTTTAGCACATATAATTATTTTTATAGAGTCACTATTCTTTGGATTTAGCTACTTATTTACTTTTCCCATTGCTCTTCATTCATTTTCCTTTTCCTATGCTTTCAACTGGGATCAATTTAAATGATTACCTTTCTTATTTCTTTTAGGTGGATCTACTGTTGAAAAATTTTCTCAGGCATGTGTGTGTGTGTGGGTGGGGGTGGGGAAGAAATTTAGTGTTTCATCTTTTTTTTGAAGAATATTTTTGTTGTTAGGTTGGCAGTTATTTTTTTTTCAATACTTTGAAGATTTAATATTTTATTCTTCTAGCATCCATTGTTTCAGTTTATAATTCAGCTGTTGGTCTTGGTATGACTTCATTTGAAGGGAATGTGTCTTTTTCTTGGCTATATTTAAATGTTTTCCTTATCTTTACTCTTTAACAATTTTACTCTTATGTGTCTAGGTGTGCTTATCATGTTATTAATATGGCTTGGAATATAGAAGTATTTCTTGAATCTGTAACTTGGTGTCTTTTTCATTTTGGAATATCTTCAACCATTATCTATTCAAATATTGCTCCTGCTCAATTATTTCTCTCCTTTTCTTCAGGGGTTTTAAAACTCATATTAGACTTTTTATATTATCCCATATATCTCCTATATTGTTTCTTCATTTTTTATCCTTTTTTCCTACATGTGTTTCAGTGTTGATATTCTCTGCTGATTGATCTTTCACTTTACTATTATCATCATTTGTGTTTAATGCCCTACTAAACTCATATAATAATTTCTTAATTTCAGTAATTACATTTTTCATTTCTAGAATTTCCCCTGTTGCAACAACTAATAAAGCAATCAGTTTAGGTAAGGATTATCAATGAATGCTAAAACAAATGAAATGTTGGGAGAGGGAAATTTCATGTAATTTTAAAGAGTCATATCAGAGATTACTTGTTAATTGCAATGGTCAAAATGTACTTGTACATGAAAAGATTTGGCAGTCACTTGATTACCAAATAGTAATCATCAATAGTAATACATTTGGATATTTTATATCCTGAGATGTGATGAAATAAAAAAGTAGGCTATATCACCTATGTAGTATTCTTTCTGAACATATTTGATTGAATCTAAAAATGAGGGAACAATCAGGCAAATTCAGAACATGGGACATCCTTCAAGACAAATGATCTGGTCTTTTCAGAAGCATAATAAGAAACAAGGGAAGGGCAAGAAGTTCCAAATGAAAATATATTAAAGATACATAGTGAACACATGCAAATGTGTGAGCATTGATTAGTTTCTGGATCATAAAAAATTATAGTTCTAAAAGACATATTGAGGAAATTTTCAAAATTCAATATAGAATGTTTATTAGACATTATTGGATTATCATTGATTTTCTTAGGTGTTATGAATATATAGGAGAATGTCTTTATTCATAGGAAATACATGTTGACATCACATTAAGTGAAATAAGTCAGGAACTGAAAGTTAAATACTGCATGTTCTCATTTGTGTGTGAAAGCTAAAAAAATTGAAACAGAAGTAAAAAGTAGAACAGAGGATGCTAGAGGCTAGAAAGGGTAAGGGGAAGGGAAGAATTTGTTAAAGGAAACAATATTATGGCTAAATAGGAAGAGTAAGTTCTAAATCATTGTAGCATGACTATAGTTACCAATAATATATAGTTTCAAATAGCTAGAATGTTGAGTATTTATTCTAGAATAATAGCTAGGGTATTGAACATTCCGAACACAAAGAAATGATAAATTTTGGAGATGATGGATGGTAATAACCCTGATCTGTCATTGTACATTATATGTATCCAAACATCACTATGTACCCCATGAATATGTACAATTATTACTTGTCAGTTAAAAAAATAAATAAAAAACATACTGAAATATTCAGAGATAAAGTCTCAAATCATCTACAACTTATTTTCAATTGATTCAGCAGTATATACACACATATACACACATGTGTGTCTCTGTATAAGTGCATGTACAGTGTGTGTCTCTGTATAAGTGCATGTACAGTGTATATATAAATGTAATTATACATATAAATTAAATATATATTGAAATATAGATATATAATGAGTTAAACTCACCAATTCTCAAATAAATGCAAAGTAATAAAATAATAATATAGGATTTTTCTCCTATCTCAATAGAGAGGATAAATGTTTTTTAACAAAATTCTTACATATCTTATACTAAGGCAGAAATGTTAAATACATTCTAGATAACTTTTTAAAAAATATTGAAAAATAAATATTCAAAATATAAAGAGATAATGCCACATATCTTGAAAATGTAAACATATAGGACATGTCCTTGCAATTTTTGGTAATAGAAATGAAATCCTAATTTTGTATGTTAATATAGAGCTACTACTTTTTTCTGGAAGTAAAATGTCCAACCCTGAGGGATCTCCTATTTCTTTCAGGGTAGGATAGCATATGTGTAGTGGACATGTTATAGTATCATTCAGTGAATTGTGTTTCCAGTTGCCTTTTATGGTCAGAGTTCCTTCATTCAGTTTTCACTGGAAGTATTTATGCTGCAATAAAGTAATTTTATCTCCACAGGAAGAGATTCAAGACTTTTATTTTGCTACTCTGAGAATAGGGCTTCCAAGTACTCTTTCCTAATGGGTTTTGCAAGTTACTTGACTTGCCAATGCTTTTTCAGTTCAGTAATGGCACAGAGATATTTTTGTATTGCTTTTTTCTCCTGTATAATAGATTCTAGCATGATTCCCATGAGTTTCTTTCTGTGGAAACATTTTCCTTACTAAGAAAAAATGTATGTGAAATTAACTTGCTTCTTCTCACTCTTGGTGGAAATGATGAAACTTGATGTTTAATGATATTCTCTTGTGATTTGGAGTGCACATTTCTAAGACTACGACAAGACTACAATTAAATTTCTAGTCTCCTCTGTTGCCTCAAGGAAGAGTTCATTCAAGCTGATCTAAGAATTGCTTTCTAATAATTTCCTTTGCATCTACTATGACAATGCAAAACATTTCACTCTCTTATAACCATTGAACTCAGAACTTTTTCCCTAAGTTAACATAAATTCCTAAACTTGCATTTCATTTGGTGTTCTATTGTTCAGTGAGAAATAATGAGACTTTACAAGATATGCATGAATGAATAAAATGCATAAATATTTGTTTTATGATGGACATTTTCTCTACCCTCTATATATTGCTGCTGTTGCATGGGAATAAAACATAATGGGAAGATGATTTAGGGGTCATTGACACAGCCGAAGGGAGGAGGTTGAGAATTTTTTAGGGCTGGTGACTGTGCTCACTAGTCCCAACATTTGTTAGCCTGGGGATCCTAACTTATTTCTTCTCATTATAATTACACATATCCCACATCTCTAGGTAAAGGAGAAAACATTAAGAGGCATATGATTAGATTGTGAATAACTTTGCTTTTCATAAGACCACAGAGATTCAAGGAGGGAAGGAAAAAGGAAAAACCAAAGTCATAAATATCTGTAGTTTGTAACCAACTGCAAAAGAGGGTTTTCTTTTTCCTATTGAACTCTCCACTGCACATCCTCCATCTCTTTAAGAAGAGTAACATTTCTTTACGGATTCTAGGTGACTGATGCAGAAGATGTCTCTGTCAGGAAAGCTGCTACATGACATTAAGTCTCAGCAGAGATTTGAAATGGCAATCCAGGAAAAAGATTCATGAGAATAGCAATCCAGGCAGAGGAAATGGTTAGTGAAATGGCCCCAAGACAGGAACTAGTTTAGAACATCAAATAATAGAAATAAACCACTTGACTGAAGCTCAAGGTTAGGTTTGCAACATCATAGGAGTACTTACAGTTTCTATCACAATCTGTTGGCTTTATTGCTTTTGAAGCTCTGAGCTTCCATGTAAAGTATCCAATTGCCCTGGGCTGTCGTACTGGAGATACTATGTGGAGGCATCCCATAGAAAGACCCGGAGACCATGTAGACAGCCCAGCTTCTCAGCCAGTCCCAGCTGATCCAGCCCACAGTTATCCCATCTGAAGCTATAGAGAACACAAAGTGAGGATGAGCCCTCTTTGTCATATTCTAAGTTCCTGACCCACACAGACCATTAAAGTTAATAACATATGGTCTTGTTGTAAGCCATAAAGCTTGATAGTAATTGGTTATGCTGCTCTAATCAGAAGAGAATTTGGATCTGAAAGTATAGTGCTGCTGTAACAAAAGCGGGAAGCATTTGTCATAGGCTTTGAGACCTGGTGACAAACCAAATCTGAAAGGACATTAAGGAGGCTGTTAATAGAAGCTGGAACCTAGGGAAGCATTGGTGAGGGCTTGAAGGGGAATGAAGAAAACATTATTGAACATCGATAAGAAGGGGACCCTTGTTATGCAGAGGCAGAAAGTTTGACAATACTGCTGCCTGCACTAATGTGGAAAATGGAAAGGAAACCTAATAAATGCACGGATCTGACAGGGGAGATTTTCAGGCAGAATGTAGAAAGTGACAAACTGGCTTCTTTTTGCTGCTTGTGATAACATATGAGAATAAGAGATGCACCAAAGATGAAATCGTGGTTTTTGAACAGAATTTAGAGAAATGGTATAAAGCAGAACTTGCTGGATTTGAAAATAAAACTATTTCCTTCTCAATCTCTCCTAGCAAAAGAAGGTCAAACGAAGAAATCGAATCAAAATAGAAGTGTAAGATCCTGTGTTAAAATCCTGGAAAAGTAGAAGTTGGTGTCTCATAGACACTTTGTTAGAGAAAAGCCATCTACAAATTTAAGGGTGTGCCTTAAGGATCTTCCCTGTTAAAAGAACAGAACTCCTAAGACAATGAAGGGTTTTGTACCATAGCAGTCTCATAGGGGACCCAAGGTTTAGATGAGCTTTTAAAAAAGATTTGTGACCATGTCTTTTGTTTAATGGAGTGGATTATAATTGGATACACAAAGATTTAAGGGAATTACCTCAGCCTGGATTGAAAGGAGCAGGGAAAGTGCAACAAGAAGAGACTTTGGGATTCCAACATGTTTCAGGTAAAAAACAGGCTAAGAAGATTTCTTATATTTAGGAAGATATTTTTTATTTTTTTTCTAATATGGAGGACTATTACTACTAGAATAGGGCATTAACTGGAAAGTAATGTCACAAAATTAATTTTAAAAACAGGAGAACATTTTTTCCATCACCTTAAACATTTCTCATTTCTTTGTTGATCTATAAACCTCTAAATATCCATTAAAACTGTTTAGTTTTGTAAAATTATTGTATATTAGGAACTTTGTAATTATCCAAAGAAACACTACATTTAGAATTCTGAATAAAATGAAATAGAACTGGAAGCAGAGCTGAATGCACAAGGATTACATTGCAAATGAATAAGATTGAACCATCATAAATCCAACAGGCTAGGAATCCAAAATCTAAAATTCTCACTTGTAGAAACTCAAACTCATAAGGAATAATTTCCTCCATATCACCTGCAACATTCAACAAAGCTCAACACAAATATTACTGAAAAAGACAACCTTTGCAGGCAAAACATCTGGATTCAAGTCTTATTTATTCCAATTACTAAAGGTTTGACTTCAGGCAATTTAAGTAAGCTTTCTACACCTACATGCCCTTATCTATAATATGGAACTAATCACAGTCCATATAGCATTGTGAGAATTAAATGGAAGAACATATGTAAATTATTTAGCACAGAACCTGGAAAACGGAAGGTACACAATAATTATAACTATGATCACTACTTGCAATATGATCACCATGGCAGTCATTTCATCATTATCATCTTCATTATCATCATCCCTGATCATTGCAAACCAGGCACTAAACTGGACATTGGGTATATAATTGTGGCCAAGACTCACTTGATTCCAGCCCTTACAGTCTAGCATGAGAGACAAGCAATTAAGAAAGTAATTGCAATTCTGGCTTTCAATTGTTCTGATAGAGGAAATAAAGGGTGCTAATGTATATACATAAGACCAAATACACAGAATATAACATATTTTAGAGCATCAGGGAAGCTTTGGAGGAAGTAATGATGTTCCAACTGAGATTTGAAGGGTGAGTAGGAAACAAACCTACTCCCTCAAACCCTTTTGTAAGAGCCCTAATTCCATCCATGAGAATTCCGCCTTCATGAATTAATCATTAATCACTTCTAAATGCACCACTTCTTAATACTATCACACTGGCAGTTAAGTTTCAACATAAGAATTTTGGGGAACACATTCAGATCATAGTACCAACTAAAGAGGCTCTTAAATTTATTTAATTAAATGTCCAGGTTTAAGTATGACAATAAAGAGATTCAGGACATTTAGAGAACACTGAACTTTATAAATTTATATATCTAAATGTGGTGTTAAAATTGATTTTTTTCTAGCAGAAGTTTGAAAAATGCTTCATGTCTCTTGGAAACAATTCACTGTGTATTTCAATGTGTGGTTTAACATTTTCTTCAGGAGTTGTTTTGTCATGCTAATCCATATTGGAGTTTTATATTATTTTTCATTTCCAGTCCCCAAACCGCATGAGATTCTATGCTATCCCATAGTCCAATTTCTTTAAAAAATAAATAAAAATAAAATTGAAAAGCAAGTTTCTGTGGTCTGGCTAAAGGAGAAGAATTTAAATAATGTACACCTCAATGTGGTTCCTCTTTAGAACTGCTTCTTTGCCCTGATGTTATTTTTAACTTCCCTTGATTCCGTTTGAAAGCTGCATATAGTAGCTTTACAGAAAAGCCTGCTTTTCCACCTGTCTAGATGTCTTTCTAAATAATGAAACTAAACTGGTGTGCTTAGACATGCTTTAGTCGTATTGTAAGTCTCTTTCAGCTTCCTCATTCCTGGAGCTCTTACTTTTATTTCCTGAGGAAATCAACCTGATTACTCTCAACCTTTTGCAGAACAATATTTGTGACTTACAGTTTCCATTATTCTCCTTTTGTACTAAACAAATTCAAACAACAGTTCTTTTTTTTATAATCCGCTTTACTTGCCTCTTTTGATTCTGCTTTTATCATATGCTGTTTATTAAACAGAGGTAGGAGATAGAGCTCTGATAGATCTCTATTTTGATAATGGGTTTTCAATTCACTAGAGAATTGAGATACATGAAGTTTGGTATTTTTTTTTTATATATATTATTTTATATTTCCAGTAGAAATCATGGCTCTACGTATGTCAAATCATGGCTTTACCATTTACTCTATGATCAAGACACAGGCATTAGAATTAAATACCTGTGAGTCTGAATACTACCAGCTGTCGTCTCTAATCAGCTGTATGAACTTGGGCACGTTATTTTACAATTTCAGTCTCAGCCTCCTTATCAATTAAATGCTGGTAAAAATGATAGGTTGAAGGTTAAGTGAGTAAAATCTAAAGCTATTTGTTTTATTTTGCATGGCAGTAATTACATTTTGACTGCTGCAATTACAATAATACTTTTCATTACTCTGACAATTCTTTTGCCAAATATAAAAATA
The DNA here is from genome assembly GCA_963575035.1 of Avahi laniger. NCBI lineage: Eukaryota > Metazoa > Chordata > Mammalia > Primates > Indriidae > Avahi > Avahi laniger. Next base: position 102,606 of record CAUYSK010017723.1, read on the forward strand.
ATGAATATTCCAATCCTTTCTTGGTTGCCCTACAATGATGAATGATAAAATAATATATATAAGTGTAATGCCTGACATTATAGTTTGTCCTTAATAAACGTTAGTTCTCTTCGCGTCCCACTCCTTCCTAATATCTTCTGCAGACGGTATATTCAGCTAATGTCTTGTCATATTTTTATAAATATTTGTTTCAATATAGCTTCCCATAGACAATGTTTCATAAAATGTAGGATACTTTTTAAAAAAGAGATTTACAATTTTTTTGCACCAAATTTTACTAAAACAGAATCTCATAGTGAAGCATTTTGCATTTAAAAACCTTTTCAAAGGAGGGTGATGCACTTCAAAGCATAGAACTCTCTTATGACTGGGAAGTTATAAAAAAATGTAAAGATAGAAGATCTATAAGAACATATAAGGTAGTAGAGTAAGTCATACACTTATTCTATATATAATGAAATAATTTGTAGTAGAAATTATTAGTAGGAGAAGGAAGGAAAGTACTAAAAATACAGATTATAAAATTTTAATCAAATGTCTTAGTTAGCATACATGCTCTATTGAGGAACAAGACTAATAAAGTAGAATGCACTTTATTGATACCTGCCAATAATATAACTCTTAGTGGTAGGGCAGTCACCCCATGAATAACTCCTCATTGCCCCTGTGTAAGTTACAATGACTTCAAATAGTGTGGTGTTAATCATGGGTTGCTCCATTTGCTAAAGTTTATCTATCTATCTATCCATTTTTCATCTATCTTCATCTAGTTAAATGAATGACTAGCACAGAAGACTATGACAGAGAATTTTTCATCACAAGAAGGCTATTTTCAAGCCTTGCTTTTAATGCTTATCAGTTCACATCATCTTTATGGAAATTTTTTCTCTTCCTTCAATCTAAAATGCCTTTTTACAGCACTATTGCACATTAATTATCCAAATATACAGTAAGCAAATTGGCTAAATATTTATGTTGTTATGCTAGATATTTATGCGGAGCCCCTGGCTCTTAACAACCAATGTAAACATGTATTTCTTACAAATCAAATGGTCAAGTTGTAAAATTAGTAGTCCATGAATTCATCATATGTAGGTTTATTTTATCATAATTATCACAAATACAGTTGAATAACACAGGTTTCAATTATGAAGGTCCACTAATACATGAATTTTCTTCCACCTTTGACACCCCAGAGACAGCAAGACCAACCCTTCCTCTTTCTCTTCTTTCTCAACCTATTCAGTTGAAGATGATGAGGATGAAGATGTTTATGATGATCCACTTCCATTTAATGAATAGTAAATATATTTTCTCTTCCTTACGATTTTTTTAATAACATTTTCTTTTCTCTAGCTTACTTTATTGTAAGAATTCAGTATATAATATATGTAATATCCAATATGTGTTAATCAACTGTTATAATATTGGTAAGGCTTCCAGTCAACAATAGGCTATTAGTAAAGTTTTGGGGGGGTAAAAGTTATACCCAAATTTTCCACTGTGTGAGGGGTTGTTGTCCCTAAGCGTTGCATTGTTCAATTATAAGTAGTTTGAGTAGGAAAAAGTGTATTTTGTAAATGCTATGGTCTGAATGAGTTCTCCCAAATTCTTGTGTTGGAAACTTGATCCTCAGTGTGGCAATGTCGGAAGGTAAGGGCTGTGACGTATTTAGGTTGTGGGTGCTCCACCTTTATGAATGGAATAATGCTCTTATAAAAAAAGCTTTCAAGAGTGGGTTCTCTTTCTCTTTTCTGCCCTTCTGCCATGTGAGAATTCAGAATTTGTCCCTCTTTTGTGCTTCTGTCTTCTACCATGTGAGGATGTAGTAAGAAAACCCACACCAGATGCCAGCACTTTGATCTTGTGATTCCCAGCCTCCAGAACTGTGAGAGAATAAATTTCTGTTCTTTAGAAATTACCTAGTCTCAGGTATTCTTTGATAGCAGCACAGAATGAGCTAACACAATAAAATGGGTCTTTAAAATGTGATTAATACATATATTTTTAAGTAAAAATAATTTGAGAGGAATGAAGATTTATTATAAGAGTTCTAGAACTTCAGTTTCATTAATTTCTATGAAATATTCAATATTTGAGCTAGTTTTGACCTCTGTTCAAGGCTACATGCTATAACAGATAGAAGTTAGGTTTGTCATCAGAGGATGTGGACTATGGTTTTGCTTCTGCCAATTATTAAATATGTGATTTGGGAGTGAGACTTTTCCTCATTTGACAATAAAAACCAGCAATTAGTACAAGACTAAAATGTGCCAGAAAATTCCCAAGTGCTCTATAGGCCTTATGTCATTTAATCCCCATAGTTACTATAGTGTTAGCAAATTCATTCTAGAATAGAAAATTGAGGCTCAAGGAATTGTGCAACTTACTCCAGGATAGATACACAGCGAGTGACACTCAGAAGATGAAATCAGTTTTACTTGCCCCAAAGGCCTATGGAATTAACCACTGTAAAATAATGCTGCTCAGAAATTTATGAAATGAATAAAATATATATCAGACACTGGTTTTCTTTTAGAATTCACAATATGTGATATAAGTATTAATTGTTATTAAGAGGGAAGCCATGTAGATTCACATTTTTTACTTTTCAAATGAAGGAAATTTAGAGGATGAATCAGTAATATATTCCTGTATAACAAATCATTCCAAAACTTAATAGGTTAGATATAGTATTTTATTTAGCTTCTGATTCTGAGCGTCTGTGCATTAGGGCTATGTTCAGCTGGACAGTTCTGGACAGATGAATAAGAGGAAGACAGTTCTGTTTTGGGGGATTAGCTAAATATCATCTGAGGGCAGGGATGAGAATTTTAGGTGTTTGAGAGACACATTATTTCTTTTGGGTGTTGTCCTCTACAATAATAACGTTCTCTGAGTTAGTTTCTAATACAGTTTCTTATTGTACTGAAGGGATGTGTATGTATGTGTGTGTGCATGTATGTGTGTGCATATGTGTATGTGTAGATGATATATATGTCTCTCATCAGGATGCCAACTAGCTATTATAAGACTTGTTCCCATAGTGTGGGAGTAGCATTCCAAGAAAGAGGGAGAGGGAGAGAGAGAGAGGACACGCAGAAGCATGCCAGACCTTTTGAAGCCCAGGTTTGGAACTGGCATACTGCCACTTCCACTACATTCTCTTGGCCAAAGCAAGTCACAAAGCCAGCACAGATTCAAGGGTCGGAGAAACAGACTTGATGGGAGAAGTTTCAAAGTCACATTATTAAGGGGCAAACCTATAGGGCGAGTTGAGAAATTGTAGCCATTTTTAAATCTACAGCAGAGGAATTTTGTTTATGAATATATTACTTTTGTATGGTGAAAAATATTTTAAAAAGTCTTTATGTTAGACTTTAAAAGAATGAACCTGTTCAAGTGCTAAACTTTGGCTAGTGTGTCATTCTATTAATAACAGTCACAGTGTGGTTTAATGAGATCAATCACATTTCTAATGGTGATGTAGTGCTCAGTTTCTACAGCTTTCGATGATGCTGACTCAAGAATATAAAAGAAACAGCATTTAAGCTGCTTCCCTGCAAAGGGTAATGTCCATACAGTATTCTAAATTCTCGCTCCACATGGGCCACAAAGGAAACCACAGCTGTTTTTTCCTTCTCAGTTTTCCATCAGCATCTTTCAAAGCTTTGCTTTCTTTTCAGTTTTATCTGACTTTTACAGCAGGATCAGTGGAGTTAGTTGGCTGGAGGGGTTTCTGTTCTCTCCTGTCTTACGTAATGAAACCTGAATATTTGTCTTAAGATCTTCCCCTCTTACGTTGACCAGAAAATGATAGGAGACCATATTTCATTCATCGCTTTGTGTATTAATTCTCCATTGACATGCATATCTCATCATTTTGTCTTCTCATATTCTTATTTTCAAACTTATCTGATATGTTCACATCTAATCCTTTATGAAAAATAAAGTCTGAGTTCTTCTAAAAGATAATCACTCTGTCAATGTGATTATTTCTAGATAGCTTATATGTACTTAGATGCAAATTGATTCAATAGATCTTGAGTTTTTCGTTTTTCTCCCCATGAGTCCTTTGCATCATTTTCTCCCTTCCTTTTGGTTTCTCTGTATATCCCTCATAATACAACTTAATATTATGAAACTAAAGGCTTTCTTCATTGATCTCTGTTATCTTTATGAATTATTTTTCTATTTTCTACAGTCTTATAACTTAATGTAAATATTTTCTCCATTTAAATAAAAGGGATAATTTATGTAAAGTATTTTTTACGTAGTATGATTTCAATAAGTGTTATCTATTATGATAAATATTGCTTCTATTATTTGTACAATTAGTTTTTAAGCAAATCACATGCTCTTTTTTCCTATTGAATTTATAACATTAAGCAATATAAGGAACCATCTAAACAATAACATGCATGTTAGAATTTGAATATACTTTTTCTTTTTCTTTCTTTCTTTCTTTTTTTTTTTTCTTTTAGAGACAGGGTCTTGCTCTGTTGCCCTGGCAGAAGTGCAGTGGTGTGACCATAGCTCTCTGCAGCCTCAAACTCCTGGCATCAAGCAGTCCTCCAGCCTCAGCCTCCCAAGTAGCTTGTACTTCAGGCACACACTACCACGCTCAGCTAATTTTTTATTTATTTTCTTTTTTGTAGAAATAGGGTCTCTCTGTGTTGATCAGGCCGGTCTTGAATCCTGGCTTTAAGCGATCCTCCCTTCTTGGCCTCCCCAAATGCCGGGATTACAGGCATGAGACACCACACTTGGCTGAACACACTTTTTCTTTGTAATTTTTCTGGCAATTGAAATTTACTGCCATTTTTAGTTTAAGAAATATTTCAGTGATTGATAATTGTACAAAACTAAAATAATTTCCTTAGTATTCAAGCCTTATGCTTTTTAAAAATTTTTAAATTTTTAATTATTGTGGTCACAAAATAGTTGTATATCTTTATAAGGTACATGTGATGTTTTGATACAGACATACAATGTTAATTAATTGAATCAGGGTAATTGGGGTATCCATCATCTCAGGCATTTAAACATTTCTTTGTGTTGGGAACAGTTCAATTTCACCCTTTTAGTTTTTTTAAGTATACCCTAACTTATTGTTGATTATAGTCACTGTTTTGTGCTAGCAAATATTGTTCATTCTATCTAACTATGTAACTGTATTTTTGTACCCATTAACCACCTCCACTTTATTCCCCAATCCTTGCTACCCTTCTCAGCCTCTGGTAACTGTCATCCTACTCTCTGTCTCCATGAGATCAATCGCTTTTAATATTTAGCTCCTACATATGAGTGAGAAGGTGTGAAATTTGTCTTTCTGTGCTTGGCTTATTTCACTTAACATAATGTTCTCCAGTTCCATTCATGTTGTTTCAAATGGCAGGATTTCATGCTTTTTTGTAAGGCTTACACATTTTTGTGCATGTTAGTAATTCAAAGTGCCGGGTCCATATAGTTGTTATTAATATTTACATTGTCATTACACATTTACTGTCATATTATCAGTAATTTTCTTATACATGTATACATCACATATTTTCTTGCATTTTTTCCTAGACATCAATGACCTTCCAAAGACCTTTTAGTTCTTCATTTTCTTTATTTAATGTGTCATAACAGATAGGTGTTCTATTTAGTGAATTGTTTATATTTCACTACCCATCTTGCAGTACTCTATATTGCTAAAACTTTCTTATTAATAACTCATAAGTCTTGTTCTTTCCAAATCATAGTATCAATATTAATACCTATTTTTCAAAAATACCTTCTTCCACATACACTCCGGTGTTTTTCCTACTTGGTCAACTTCAGTTTTGCCAAACTATGCCTGCAAAATAATTTCTTCCTCCCTTCCTTCCTGCCTTCCTGCCTTCCTTCTTCCTCCTTCCTTTCTTTCTTGGAATATACATATAGACACACTCACAGGCTGATGAGGCCTGGTATAGATTGAATTGGGCCCTCTCTCCAAAACGTAAGCCAGATATGTTGGAGTCCTAACCTCCAGTACTTCAGGATGACCTTATCTGGAGACAGAATCTTTATAGAGATGATCAAGTTAAAATGATCGTCTTTAGAGTAATCATTTTAACTTGATTTAAAGTGGGCCCTAATCTAATATATCTGGTATCCTTATAGAAAGGGGAAATGTGGACACAGAGGCAGCCATGCATAGAGAGAAAATGATTTAAAGAGACACAGAGAGAAGATGGTCATCTACAAGCCCAGGAGAGAGGCTTGGAACAGATTCTTTCTTCACAGACCTCAGAAGAATCCCAACCCTATCAACTCCTTAATGTTAGACTTCTGGCATGCAGAACCACGAGACTATAGATTTTTGCAGTTTAAGCCTTCCAGTGTGTGATACTTCGTTATGGCAATCCTAGCAAACTAATACAAGGCCCTCCACCCTTTCCCCCCAAAATAAATTGAGAAAGGGAGAAATTGGCTTATTAAAGAATTACTTTGATACTCGGGTATCTGTAGTCCTTCTTTTTAGCTTCTGATAAACAAATATGAAGTTTTATTTTCTAAAACATTACATTTCTAGGATAAACTTTTAAAACTTGTTTTGCTTTATATAACCATGATGCGGTGGCTGGAGACCTACATTTTACTGAAAAAAGCAAGCCAGAGCCAATGAAAGACACAAGAAACAATATTCAGTGTCACCTGTAAGCTCTCTCTGGTCAGCTGTCATTAAGAAAAAAATGCAATTGCTCTTTGATTGTTTCTCTCACTTGCAAGGAGGGGTGGGGCACGGGCAGGGGAGAAAGGGAGTGGAGAGCAGGGTGTGAATAAGGCAGGCAGAACCTCCAGAGAGGGTGGAGACAGAGCTTCGCGGAACGAAAATATGTGAACCTGGTTGGTACAACACAGCTTCCCCGGGCCGACCCACCCACCCTTTCCTTAGCTCTGTGCTTCGGATGGCGGCGGGAGGTTGACAGCGAGTGGTGCTGAAGGGACAGCTCCGGCAGTGGCTGCTTTAGGGGGAGAAATAAAACCTGCGGATCGCCTCGGAGCTGGGCGAATTCACCTTCAAGTGGGTGAGCTCTCCTGACCTCTGACCAGTCTCCGCTCCAGCCGCGGCTAGCCGAGCTGCTCGCTCCCGGTGGGGTCTGGCAGCGCCGGCTGGACCCGCCCCGAGCTCCATGGTTTGCCCAACCCTGCGCGATGGTGACTCTGGGCGCGGAGGTTGGCGACGGGCAAACCCGCAGCTCGCAGAATGAGGGCGGGCAGCGCGGCCGGCGGCCGGCTGGGGCTATCTCCCCAACCCCGGCACCCAGAGAAGCGGCCCAACCACCTGAACCCGGAAAACGCCAACAAGTAGTTTGTCGTCGGAGAAGGGCGGCTTATCTGGGCGCCAAGACTCAGCCCGGCTGCCCGGAGAACCTCGTCCACTTGGAAATCAAAGCAGAACCACTTTTCTCTCGGTCTTCTTAAGGTATCTGGAAATGGGGGGCATGGGGGTGAAAGGGGTGATTTCCTGGGAAGGGCACGCTGACCCTGCAGGCAGGCATCTCCCCGCCTTTCCGCAATAGGAATGTAGAGATGAAGCCCTGGGGAGAGGTGGTTGGGAGGCTGGCAACCAGGGCACTCACTGTCGGCCAGACTTCCAGCTCAGGGACCCAGGGGGTGTGCCTCTAAGCAGCTTTTCCCCGGGCCTCGCCCCTCCTAGAAAGCAAAGCCCCCACCCTCCACCCCGCAAGGCATTTGTTTTTCTTGGGAAGGGGGATGGGTGGGATGCTTTGATCACTTCTATTCTCAAAGATGGATCCTAGTTTCTCATTTCCTTTTCCAAGTAATAATAACATCAACAACAACAACAACAACAATAATGTGAAAAGGAAATTGGTGAGGAAAGAAGTCAGAGGTTTCCTTGGTGAAAGGCAACAGCAGGGAATTTTCTTTCTTTTTTTCTTTTTTTGCTCTGACTTCTACGTTCAGTTTTTTTACATGGTCTGTGAGGGAGAGTAGAGGTGAACCAAGAACAGGTTGCGCAAAGGGCATTCCCTGAGTGCTAGGGAGTAGCGAGGTGTTCGGGTTGATCCAAGGTATGAGTGCAATCCGGGCTGTCTGCGGGGTCCGGGGGCTCTCACCCAACATTGCCAAGTTGCCTTAGAGAACAGAACTCCCAGTCTAAGGGAACTGCATCCAGGCTAGGGGAGGGGGAGAAAGAGGGCTTAGGAGGGAGAGTCAGGGATTTGGGGGCGGGAGAGAAGGAGTTAGGGGCTGAGAGCAGGTTGGGCTTGAGAGGGGACAGGGGAGGAAGGGTGGAGGGTGAAAAGATGAAGGAGGAGAGATCAGAGCCAAAAAAGGAAGGTGTGAGGCGGGGAAAACGGTGTCATGGCAGGTCAAGGAAGACTTGGACTGTTACCTTTTTAGTTCTCTGGAAACCTGGGAAAGGTGTGATGCAAGAGGCGGGGACAGGGCTGGACGCTGACTTCCCCTGGGGAGCGTCCTTTGCCCCTGCCTCTCTGTCTGCCAGCCCTGCATCTTGGGACTCTTGGGCTGGGGTGGTGGCGAGGGGTCATGGTGTGTCTCTGACGGCTGAGATCTTTAACTTGGCGCTGTGTTCACCTCCCCCCAGTCATGTCTGAGCCACAGAGATGGGCAAGATCGAGAACAACGAGAGGGTGATCCTCAATGTCGGGGGCACTCGGCACGAAACCTACCGCAGCACCCTCAAGACCCTGCCTGGAACACGCCTGGCCCTTCTCGCCGCCTCTGAGCCCCAGGGCGACTGTTTGACCGCGGTGGGCGACAAGCTGCAGCAGTCGCCCCCTCCGCTCTCGCCGCCGCCTCGTGCGCCCCCGCTGTCCCCCGGCCCGGGCGGCTGCTTCGAGGGCGGCGCGGGCAACTGCAGTTCGCGCGGCGGCGGCGGCGAACACCCCGCGGGCGGCCGCGAGTTCTTCTTCGACCGGCACCCGGGCGTCTTTGCCTATGTGCTCAACTACTACCGCACCGGCAAGCTGCACTGTCCCGCCGACGTGTGCGGGCCGCTCTTCGAGGAGGAGCTGGCCTTCTGGGGCATCGACGAGACCGACGTGGAGCCCTGCTGCTGGATGACCTACAGGCAGCACCGCGACGCCGAAGAGGCCCTGGACATCTTTGAGACCCCCGACCTCATCGGCGGCGACCCTGGCGACGACGAGGACCTGGCGGCCAAGAGGTTGGGCATTGAGGACGCGGCGGGGCTGGGGGGCCCCGACGGCAAGTCTGGCCGCTGGAGGAGGCTGCAGCCCCGCATGTGGGCCCTCTTCGAAGACCCCTACTCGTCCAGAGCCGCCAGGGTAAGGCCAGAACCCACCTCTTCCCTGCCGCTCCAACTTCTCCCGGCTCCCTCCCCAACTTTCCATTCTTTTCTGCCAAGGGTCTCCGAGATGGGGGTAGGGGGAGAAGAGCAGGGACTTCCTAGCGGTGGGGTTTGAGGCTCATCCCGTGCAGGGCAAACCCAGGCATCCTGACTACCATTCCTCCTCCCACCCCCATCTATGTGCCCCGCCTCCCATCCCGACTCAGATTTACTTTAGCAGATGGAACCTAAAGGGCAAATGCTGACTTCTGGGACCTTTATCTGAAACCGGTATCACCATTCGTCTTCAGTTTTTTCTTCACTCCTTGTTCTAACTTTTCCTTCAGCTCGGATGTCTCTTCAGGCCTCCTGGTCATCCCTATCTGACATTTTCAGTAAGGTTCCTTCACATCTGACTCACCCAGAGCAGTGGCTCCAATTAGGTCTCTAATCTGAGGACAGACGAAGGGTAAATGGAGTATATGAATGTGGCTGGGACAGGGAGAGGGAGTTCCAAGAGGTTCATTTTGTGAAAGGAATCTCTGGAATGCCCTTTGGGCCCAGGGAGAAGAATACTGGATTGTTTGTTCCAGTGAGTTGACCAGAGTGCCCACCCAGGGCCTGAATGTTCCAGCCTAGTGCCTTTGCCCTTGGGCTGCATCACCAACTAGCCAACTTGGTGATCCTAGTTTTCAAAATCTGAGTAATTTAAATTGCAGCAAACTTTATTTTACTTCTTGTATTGTGAACCCAGCCTCAATTTTTCTTTTTGGTTTCCAGTTTAAGTGCCAGCTTAAATTTAATCTTTGACACTCCCAATGAATTCTTTAAAATCCCATGAAGGGATTATAAAAGTAACTAATAAAGGTTTCTCCAGTTTAAATGAAATAAAAGAAATATAAATAACCCCAAATTATACAGTATGTGAATGGTTTTTAATTATATATGAGAACAGAATACTGTATTTAGTTAAATCTCTGCAACTGCATGTGTCTGGGTTGCTCCTGACACCCAGAAAAGACACCCCCTGGGCAGAATGGGAATTCTCCCAACTTAGCTTTGGCTCTATCCTCATTATTTTCTTCCTCTACATGTCAGAAGTGTCTGCATCTGAGATATTATGCAGCTGTCTATCTACTAATCTGTCAAAAGATGTGCTTTTGATACCACTTTGGAAGTCTGTGGATGTGTTTTGTTTTCAGTGTGAAATAGAATATGAAGGGGACAATTTAAAGCATTGCTACTCTTTTGGATCAGGATTTAAATGCATACATAAATTCTGGAATGTCCACATTCACATATTGAAACATAGAATTAATAATAACTTCAACTTTGAAATCTTTCTTTTAAGATCATTCTATAAATTCAACAAGAGTTGGTATTCAGAAAAAAAAAGTACATGTTTATTTAAATTAAGTCACAGGATCATGACCAGTACATCTGTGTTTTTTGAATTCCAGCTGAGTGCCATGGAACTCTTTCCACGTGGTGGCTAAAAAGATAATCTGAATTTGTTTTCAGGCTTATCATGTGATTTTCTTTTTGTGCTACAAAAAGACAGAATGCTTTATTATCTTTTCTTATGATACCATAATACATTTTATTGTAGGCCAGATTGCAAAGCAAAAACTAAAAAGCTGTTCAACTTTATCATTGCTATGAAATTTGGTTCTATTGATTATTGGTCAAAAGGGTGAACCATTGACTTAAAATTGTGTTTTTCTTTTTAATTTTACTAAAATTTCATTGTAATAATATTGAGGATTTGATTTGCATCTATTTTAGGTCAGGAAAGAACACAGATAAATTAAAGATTAACACAAAGTCAAAGAGCGAGTAGAAACAGAATCAGCTAAGAAACATAGACCTGAAAAATTTCTTAGAGGTCATGCTGTCAAGACCCTTTATACTGAAGGTGAAGAAAATGAAGACTGCTGACGCTAAGTGGTGGCCAAGGTCATACTCCAAGTTAATAGCAAGGCCAAAATTATTCTAGAGGTCTCATGACACCCTCTTCAGGCCCTTTACACCAAAACTACTGATTATAACTGACTGTCTAGATCTCTGCAGATCATAATTGCTCTTGAGATTTAATGCAGCAAAGACATTCACTGTTCACTAGAATTCTAACTTTGAAAGGTCATCTATGACATTTTAAATATATATATTTCAGGACTTTGGCCTCCTAGAATTTTTATCTTCCACCACTCAACAATAGAATAAAAATATGAGATTTGAATTAACTTCGTAATACTGTTTGAACTTTCCATTTTTATTGACCCGCCAGTGTTTAATGTTTTACTCTCTTTTGTGGACCTCATCTTCAGGGAAATACCTTTTCAAATTACTGGGGGAGGGGGGGTGGTTCCTAAAAAAGAGTAATCAGAAGTCACCATTCTATTTAAAAATGATTTAATATTTTTACATGAATCACTTTTAGTTCAGATAATGGTCTGCCTTAATGTTATCTAACTAGTTTTGATAAATGCAATTATACTGGAAGGTCACAGGATGAAATTATATTTTGTATGGACATGATTCTAGGAAAGATAAATAAATTATCAAACGGTTTGCTTCAGTTTTCATCTTACTGACATGGGTCTCATTCTTAATAGAAATTAAGTATTTACACTTTTATAAACACTCTTAATTTTTTCTAACATTAGTTCATCTTTTATTGAATTGCTTGAGATGAAAAATTTTAAGTGTCTGCATTTTTTTCAACTTGTTATACCTGTTTCATTATTTTCTTTATCCTCTCCCAATATTGAAGAGATTGGCTCAATTGTATAATAGACATTTTTATTTCTAACTTTTATTATCTAAATGGCAGACTAAAATCATAGTGACAGAAAAAGGATGATTGAATTTTGCAACACTTCATTTTTGCTTTCTATTTTGGTTGGCATGTCTCTTCAGACTTTTATGAAATAAATATATATTTGAGAAGTCTAAATCATTCTAGTTCTAATTTGGTAAATAAGTTTATATTTTATTCTCTTGAATTCTTATCCTTAAGAATAGTATTCAAAAAATAGAAATTTATAAAAATTCAAATATAAGTTGTCATGGAAACCTGTTGTGGAGAAAATGAGATCAGGAAAAAAATAAAACATTATTCTATTGATGCCAGTGAGTGATATTTACAAATAGTAAAAAGCAGGGATGCATAGATGTATTTGTGAAAATGTTATGCATTGTATATTTTCAATTTAATACTTAAGTGTAAGGAAAAAATGAAACTCATATGTGATTTCCTCTGAAGGCTCTGCCATAAGTAGGTGGATAGGTACCAGGTAGAAATTGCTTGATAGAACTAAATTTTTTAAGAAGTTTTAAAAAAGTAGTATAAGAACAAAATACTAAAATTAAAGACAATTAAAAAATTGTTTCCATATTAAAGAGCTGAGAGCAGTTATAAGTTTCCCTTTCTCCCTTTGTTCTTCACTTACATTTTTGTGGGGGAGGGAAAGTGATAGAATTCAGCTCTATTTTAGAATGTGGCTTTTCCTTGCTTATTTATGCATATCTTTGATTACCTGCTAGACCTTTTGCTTGTTTGTTTGTTTTTACTTTCAAAGAACATTTCAGAAAAGAAAAACAAAATAATAACTGCCATGGAACCCCAGGTAAGATGTTGGCTGTGTGTGTTTTTGTGTATGTGATCTTTCACATATATTTTCCTGAATTTTATCTCATATTCCATTCTTCTGTGTGTTACAATCATCCGGAATCATACATGGGTTGTGATAGAGAATCTATTATTTTTTAATCTTGAAAATATTCACTTTATTAGCATTTTAGATTGTTTTATTTCCACAGCATTGCTAAAATATACTCTTCAATAGTTATTAAAATTTAAATTTCAATGTCTAGCATTAGACTTAAATTTGCAAATATTGAATTTCATTTTATGGTTTACTTTTTCCTCTTCCCCAAACCACAAAACAAAACAGGAAAGAGATGATCTAAATAACCATTTGCTAGCATTAAATATAATATTTGATTTTTAAAAATTATAATGAGGTAGGGACAATTTAAGTCATATATTCAGATTAAAGTAAGAAAATGTATTCTTATTTTGTAAGCATCACTCCAATTAAAAGAATTAATGGTTACATATAGCTTGTTCATAAAATATCACTGTCAATTCTAAAAATTTTTAGAAAGCTCATCTATTCAATAAATATTGATTATGCAGTCATTCTAGAGTGGAAACTATTCAAAGTACTGGGCATGTATGGAAAAGATATAGTCCTTTGCCATCTATAAGCTTACTTCTGTATTTATAATAAAACATTTTCTAAAGATAGTATTTATTAAATTTAAAAAATACAAGATAACAGCAAACAAAATTTCAGAGATATTAAAAATAAGTTTTCCTCAAAACATTATCATGTAGAAATATTGCCTCACACATGTAGCAAAATATTCCTTTTATAAATGATCATGTTAAGGTATTATTAGTTTTTATTTTGTTATAAAAATGTTAGATTCTTTTAATCTTGGGTTTTCTATTTTTAAAATGACACATAGGCTCTCTCCTTGCAATATGATGAAGGCTGTACTTATACCAAACAATTGAACTATCTGGGGGTGTGGTCAAATTTCTTCATTTTTTCCATATCAATTACAAGTCATGACCAACCATATGACAATGCAAATCCAAGCTTCACATTCCTGAAGAGTCTGCTGTAATGGTCCAGTGTGTTTGCCTTTGCCGTATAAGCATCTAAGTATCTTTTGACCTTTTCCAGGCCACTAATTGTATGGCTCATAAATAAATTTAATTTTATGCTTATATTCTGAGCATTGGATAGGATCAGAGAGTATCTAATTCAATATATCACTAAAAGAGCCAAGTAACTTTAATTGCCAATTGTAGAATATTTTCAGTAGTGTATTTGATCACACACTAGGTTATTTGATCTATTTCTGGGCATTAGGTGTGCCAAAGGTGAATGCAGTTGGACAGATAAGGTATGACTTTTTTTCTGTAAAATTTTGCTAAGAGCTTATTTGTAGACTTGACAAAATTAAATGAAAGACAAGAAATTTTTCATCTCTGTCAAGAAAGCTCGTGTTCAAAGCAACTGAAAAGGAAATGTGTAAGTTTCTATAAAGATGCGGATCAGCCTTTCCCATTTGAGAATGTATATCACCGCCATCCATTTTTACAACTACAAATAAAGGAAAAGTAATTTTTAAGTCCTACATTTTTTCAACTTCTGAGTCATATTTCCTTTTTATTATGGCAACCTTTAAAAATATGTCTAAATGAAATAGTAAAGGGCACTAAAGATAAACACAGATCTTTACAAGGAAATATATAGTGTCAAAATAGTCCAAACAATAACCATCAATATATTACATAAACTTAATTCAATTCTGGTTGAAGTATGAAGGACTTTTCTTTTAGAAGAGCAGTCAAGATATTCTTTTATGACAGAATAGCACTTTTTGCTTTCCTTATAGGATGAAGGATGGTAATAATTTTAATACTGCATAGTCAATATTTTGAACAGGAAGTGAATAGAATGTGAATGTTGGGAGGAGAAGAAAGCAAGACTAGATATTATATGGAATAGAAAAATCACCTGGATTGGGATCTATGAGACCTGCACACTAACCTTGATTTCAACACTAGAAATAAAAATAAAAATAATAATAATAATAATAATAATAAAACACTAACTACACGACCTTGGAGGATTTACTTCATCTTCTTGAATCTTGATTTCCCTTGCCTTATTCTGAAAACAAAAAAAATTGGAGTGACATATTGAACTAGACAGTATCTAAACTTCTTTCCAGCTCTATGATTTTGAGGTTTTAGAATAATTATTGCTAAATATCCTGAGGGTGGGGGGAAGGAACAACATGTCTGTGCCCATTTTGATTGCACTCTAAGGACCATCACAGTAACAAGGTAAACCGGAATCGATTTTTTTTTCCTTTTGTAACTTTCTGCCCTTTTTTTCCTACAGCTGTTGGGTAGCTACTGCTCTGGTTACCATAGAAACAGGTTAGCTCCTAGCTTCCTGTTTCCATTGAAAACAGCTTTCTCTCAACCACATATTGATCTCAGGAAGTCATTTTGCTGTGGCTCTGTCATGAAACCCATAAAGATGATCTGCTCTGTCATTTCCTAGGTCTAAGATTCAGTGCAGCTGTATATCCATCCACCCACAAGGGTAACTGATTAGATAATCTCAGTTTTATTTCCATTTGAAAAGTGTCTTGTCAAAGACACTATCCTTTTCCCCTTTCCATATTTTATACAGAAGGGAAAGTCTTACTCACTTGAAGATTTACAGATATGCCTCACACATTTAAGTGTTTACAAAATAGTGTCAAATTATTCAGTTCCAATCTCTTTCAAAACCTATTCCATCAGAATAACCATAGAGAATAGTATGCTGTCTAGTACACTTCATAAGTTTATGATATAATGTGCTCATTAATGAAGCCTATTTCAAAATAAATGTGTATTGTATAGTGCCACATATTTCTCTTTTAAGAAAATAGTTTTTATATATATGGAATATGTATCTACATAAAAAGAAGATATATATTCACTGTTATAGATACATACTCAAGGAATATGTTTATTAAATTTGTATGTTGATAAGAGATGGAACAGACTTGTAGGGATATAGCTTAAAGTTTTGATTGAACAGTGTATGTGTGTGTTCTATATATATCCAAAATACATACTATTTCAATGAAATTGGCAATAGAAATGTATGATAGACAGTTAATGTTTATGAGGACTAGAACTAAAATGAAACTGGCAATCATCTGACACAATTGCCTCAATTCACAGAAAAGGCAACTGACATGTTCCAGCCACAACTAGTTAGTGACAACAGCAGCACTAGAATTTAGA
>CAUYSK010017725.1:0-44582 GCA_963575035.1 Avahi laniger
TGGGGTCCTCATGATGAGATTAGTGCCCTAAGAGACCAGAGACCAGAGACCAGAGCACATTCTCTCTCTGTCATCTGAGGAGATAAAGAGAAGGTGAGATGGTGGCCATCTGCAAGTCAGGAAAAGAGCCCTCACCAGAACCTGAACCCTTCAGGACCCTGTTCTTGAACTTTCCAGCCTCCAGCACTGCAAGAAAATAAATGTCTGTTGTGTAAGCTCCCCCCAGCCAGCGGTATTTCACTGTGGCAACCCAAGCCAAGACAGTAGCCTTCTTTGATCAGCTTCAAATTCCTCCAACAAACTTTTATTAGGCTTCAGAAGGCAGGGACAAGTCTAGTTTTGCTTACCATTGTTTCCCTAGCACAGGGCACACGAATAATAATATTATTAATGTAATTTTAATTATGTAATTAATGTAATTTTACTAATATAATATTAGTAACATATTAATAAAGGGATGAATGGATGAACTGAGTGCTTACCATGTACTAGGCACCATGCAAAAGGTGAGGGAAATAGAAAGACTAAGACACTGTCACTCCCAGGAGCCACATGTCTGGAAACTGACATAAGCCAACCTTGACGATGCGGTATGACAGGTGTCCCACCATGTACATGGCACATGGCACAGACATTGTGCCGGGGCAGCACATGTGCACATACACACGTTCCGCCTCGAGATGGGAAGGGAGAGAGGTGGCTAGAGGAATGAGAAATGGGCAATGCAACCTGAGAAATTTTCTCAAAGGAGAGAGTATTTGAAAAGGATGCACAGTCGTCCCTCCGTATCTGTGGGGGATTGGTTCCAGGACCTCCCTCGGATTCCAAAATCCACAGAGGCTCACGTCCCTGATATAAAATGATGTACTCTTTGCATATAGCCTATGCATATCCTCCTGTGTACTATACATCATCTCCAGACTCTGTCTACTACCTAACACAATGTAAATGCCATGGAAATAGTTATACTATTAATATATTGTTTAGGGAATAATGACAAGAGAAAAGTCTGTACATATGCAATGTTTTTGCAAATATTTTTGATCTACGGTTGGTTGAATCCATAGATGTGAAACTCACAGATATGGAGGGCTGACTGTAGATGATTTCACCCAAGAGGAAAATGCACCAGGAAGAAGGCACATATGGATCCACTGACAAACTTGAGCAAGATCCAGAGGTGCCGAAAATGCAAGGAAGTGAGTAGTCAAAGGTGGGCAAGAAAAGACCACAGGGGCAAGTGGCAACCAGATCGTGATCACCTCCTGATTGACAGCAACACCCAGAAACACAGAAGGGAGCTCGGGTGAAAGACATCAGTGGAGTACTGCTGGAATGTTGGTATTTTGAAACTTTAAAGTGAAATCTTCAGAGGGCTGTGAGGGTGAGGTGGACGGGCTGAGAGCTCTGAAGCTAGCCACCTCCCAGTAAGTTGGCACAATGACTTCCAAGTGGGATAAATCCTTTAATGTATCTCTCGCTTTTCTCATCTGTAAAATGGAAATACTACTCACTGCTTCCCTCAGGATTGAGAAAAGAGTAAAATAACACATAGCTGGACCACGAAAATGTAAGGTCTCACTATCTGTCTCTATTTAATTAAGAAATTCCAAATATCCTGCAGTTCTAAGACGGCCCTTTGCAAACCGGAAGAAAACAGGCCCTCCTTTCAGCACGTGACTCCCTGTTCTGTGATTATCTACCATCTGCATGGCATCCCCTTCCTAATCTCAGGGATTCACGGAGGCCAGGGTGTATTCTGTTTATCTCGGGGGTCCATGGACCTACACAATACTTGGCTCATCGGAGGTGCTCCTTGCAATTTTGGAGAACTACAGGGCACAGATGGGCAAGGCAAACATAAACTGTCTCACCCAGAGTCACAGGGCAGACCAGCAGCGGGGCAAGTTCTAGAATTTTGACCTCACAGTCCACTGATTTCAGGAGGCCACGTGGTCTCAGACCAAACAAAACAAAAGCTCTGATCTCATCTAGCAACATAAAAATTCCTCTCCAAATCCCCACCAAATGGGAACTGCTACAGAGCACTGAGCATCCACTGTCACCTTCCTTTTTCTCAGAAGCACCATCCACACTTTCTCACGGAGGAGCAGAATCGACACTCAAAACAGCTCTTAAAACACTTTCCTGCAATGCGGTCTCTAAACACAGGAAACAGCAGCTGACTGCGTTGCCAGCAACGCTTGTTTGCCAGTCAGGGTGCGAGAGCTCTGTGTGTGTGCTTAACGCTGTGATCCAGGAACGAAAATAAACCAGTGAAGCAGAGACCAAGACACACTAAACATGAGTCTAATGAAAGTCCTTTGGAGTCTAGAAAAGTTGGGTTAGGGACCCAGCTCTGCCATTTGTTCATGGTGCATGTTTTTTTGTTGGTGTTGGTGTTGAGACAGAGTCTCACTCTGTTGCCCAGGCTAGAGTGCCATGTCATAAGCCTAGCTCACAGCAACCTCAAACTCCTAAGCTCAAGCGACCCTTCTGCTTCAGCCCCTTCCGAGTAGCTGGGACTACGGGCATGCACCACAATGCCCGGCTAATTTTTTCAATATATTTTTAGCTGTCCAACTAATTTCTTTCTATTTTTAGTAGAGACAGGGGTCTCGCTCTTGCTCAGGCTGGTCTCGAACTCCTGACCTCGAGCAATCCTCTCACCTCGGCCTCCAGAGTGCTAGGATTACAGGCGTGAGCCACCACACCCGACCCATGGTGCATGTTTAATAACCTTTTTGAGCCTCAATTTCCTCACCTGTAAAATGAGTTTATCAATACTAACTGCATAGGTTTGCGCGAAGAGGAAGAAAGACAGTGTTTGGAAGGTATTGAGGCTGGTGACTGCCACATAAAAGATGTTTGAATGGAATTTCTGTCCAAAACCTTTGAGGACCTAATATGAATTCACTTGACAACACCCAGCTCTTTGGAGGAACTAAGGACCCCAGAGCGGAGTTATACACTAGCTCCTGTGAGATTCCATAGCATCATTTACATCTCTGTGTTTCTGGGCACTTAGAAGAATGCTATCTACTTGTTTGTTCACTGCTCTATTTTTTAAATTTTTTATTTAATTTAATTTAATTTTTATTTGTCTACCCCATTAGACTGGGAGCAGTCTAATGGGGTAGCAGCAGAGGCCATTCTTTATTCATACTTGTTTCTTTTGATCCTAGCACAGTACAGACTTAATAAATATGTGTTGGAAAAAGCAAAAACAACAACAAAAAATCTCCCTATTAACAACAAATTAGTGGAAGGAGGAAAAAGGGGCATCCTGAACCCTTGATATACAGCTGTAAAATGATCTCGGGCTGGGTGCAGTGGCTCACACTGTAATTCTAGCACTTGGGGAGGCCAAGGCGGGAGGATCAGTTGAGGCCAGGAGGCCAAGGTGGGAGGATCAGTTGAGGCTATCCTGGGCAACATAGCAAGACCCCGTCTCTACAAAAAACTTAAAAATTAGCCAGGCATGGTGGCACGCACCTATAGTCCCACCTACTCAGGAGGCTGAGGTGGGAGGATCGCTTAAGCCCAGGAATTGGAGGTTGCAGTGAGCATGATCATGCCACTACACTCCAGCCTGGATGACAGAGTGAGACTCTGTCTCTAAAAAATATAAATAAAATAAAATAAAATAAAACGATACTCTAATATTTTGGCAGGAGTGCAGCAGTAAACTGAGAATGGCTGAAGAAACATGAGAGTATTTCCTTCTTTGTCATCATCTTTCTTTCTCTTTTAAAGAAGAAAACTCTCTCTGTCAAAAAAGTAATTCCAGAGCAAAGAGAACCAAACAATGAAATAGCCTTGGACTCTTCAGCACAAAATGTGTGGCAGGCCGGGCATGGTGGCTCATGCCTGTAATCCTAGCACCCTGGGAGGCCAAGCTGGGAGGATCACTTGAGCTCAGGAGTTGGAGACCAGCCTGAGCAACAGTGAGACCCCATCTCTACTAAAAATAGAAAAAAAAATTAGCCGGGCTTAGTGGTGCATGCCTGTAGTCCCAGCTACTTGGGAGGCTGAGGAGTTTGAGGTTGCTGTGAGCTAGGCTGACACCACAGGTACCCTAGCCCAGGTGACAGAGCAAGACTCTGTCTCAATAAAAAAAAAGGAGGCCGGGCGTGGTGGCTCACACCTGTAATCTTAGCACTCTGGGAGGCCGAGGCGGAAGGACTGCTTGAGCTCAGGAGTTTCAGACCAGCCTGAGCAAGAGCGAGACCCCGTCTCTACTATAAATAGAAAGAAATTAGCCAAACAACTAAAAATAGAAGAAAAAAAATTAGCCGGGCACAGTGGCACATGCCTGTAGTCCCAGCTACCCGGGAGGCTGAGGCTGGAGGATCGTTTGAACCTAAGAGTTTGAGGTTGCTGTGAGCTAGGCTGACGCCACAGCACTCTAGCCCAGACAAGGGAGTGAGACTCTATCTCAAAAAAAAAAAAAAAAAAAAGGAATTAAAGGCTAACCTAAGGCTATTCCTTTTACTGCTAAAAATGTCAGCTTTCTGTCTGTTCCAAGTTCAAAGCCATCCTCAGAAGCCTCAAGTGCCTGCATTCCTGTCCTCTCCAGCTTAAACAGTTCCTTTTCTTCCTCCTAAGGTTCTGTTCTGCCCTGGCTTGGTTACAATGAACTTGCTTGCCATCTCCTTTGCCGCTGCCTAAGCATCGCGCCCTCCCCCAAACGCTGGTCACAACTCACCGCCGCATGCCCAGAGGCCAGCCAGTGGCTAGTATGCACAGGTGAGAGCTTGCCCAACAAGGGATGCTCAAGTCCCATCAGTTCATCACTTCAGCCCTTGGGTATGGATAATCCATTCGTAACCACCCCTGGGAATCATGCCCATGAAAGCAGCTGTTCAGAAGCTGGTCCCTACAGGACACCCTCAGATGCCCCGTCCCCCCCTGCAGGCCTCAGATCCCAGGTTGGCCCCGCCTGGTGCCTCGGGGACTTCAGATACGTTCCTGACTCGAACACAGGGCCCTTGGGTCCCCCCGAGGAGGCTGGTCAGGAAGCTCTCTGCACTTGGTCGGGACCAGCGAGAGGAAACCCCAGCTGGGGAGGCAGAACGTCTACAGTTGGAACGCTGGCTTCCAAAAGTTATTTTTTCTCCCGAACTGAAATCCGATCCTGCCCCAGCGACGATAATCACCCACTGAAGTTCACAGAGTAAGCATCCCCTTTTCACATGACAGCCCTTCCGATAGTAGAGGACAGATTCCCTCCCTCCGTCTCCATCATATCACGTTGTATCAAAGTCATCTGCCTGCGTCTGTCTTCCCCAAGAGGCGGGGAACTCCGGCGGTCAGGGCCTGGGCCTTACTCATATTCGTACCTCCAGAACTCAGACGATTCCCTCGGCACACAGTCGCTGCTCATGTAAACTTCTGTTGAATTAATATGACCCTCTTCCTGCCCTGCCTCAACGCCGTCCCTACCTCCTCACGTCTCCCACACTGAACACATGTAGCCCTAATGACCTGTTTCCCAGGACAACTCAGAAATGCAGGGTTAGCCCCCCAGACTGCAGAAGATAGAAAGTGGAAATTAAAAAACCAAACAACAAAAACCAAACCAAAACAAAACCTTGAATGCTGAGATCCCATCCTCCACAAGCTTCAGAGCCAGCTGCCTAGCAGCCAGCAGCCTCCTCTGTTCACGCAAGGCCCCCTGAGCGTCGGCCCGCTCGGAAGCCTTCACCAGTCACACAGGGCTCAGGCCACCTCCTGAGGCAGTTTTCCCGGCGTCCAGCTCCCCTTCCTCGGCAGGCCAGAACAGGACAGCCCTGCACGCCGCCTCCTTGCAGGGGCCTGACGGATGAGGTGATACTGGGAGATCGGTGGCGCCTGGGGCAGCCAGACAGCAAGAGGGCCGGGCTGTCTGTTTAGCCTTCCTTCTGCGAGCCTGTGATCTTACATTTGGAGGAAGATAAGAACTCCAGGCATTCTCCTCCATCCTGATGCAGAAAGGCTGCTGCAGGCCTGAGGGCTGAGGTCCCCACGTGGATCATCTTGGTTGATCAGTTGATTTTCAAGACCTACCTACAAGCCGAGTCCCACAGGGCTCCTTGCCATTATCACCACACTGCTGCTGTGTCGTGGATTCTTCTTGACAAGGAGGACGACAGCTCTGTGCGCTTGGGAGGGAGGCCAGGCAGAAGGCAGGAGTGGTGTGGTTCCCACTGTGCATCGAGGGAGAGAGCCATTCCACACTCCTAAGCCATCTCCCTGCCCCTCCTTAGAGGGCTCAGCAGACCAACTGAACCCTATTTAAATTATCCCCAGGCCCCAACTCTTGAAGAGGTTGGGGAGGGAACTTAGAAACACACGCTTGCCAAAGCCTTAGAATGGCTTATTAACTTATACCCCGAGCGCCCTTCTGCACCCTACTCAACACTGGGATCCTAAAGATAATGACTTTAACCACCATCATTGATTGTGTACTTAAGGGTCAGGTTCTGTGCTGACCACTTTTGTACATATCGTCTCACCTAATCATCATAATAATTCCTTGAGGCAGATATCATTATCATCGTTCAACAAAGGAGAAAACTGAGGCTCAGCGGGGTTTAGTAACTCGACCAAAGTGGAGCAGGAATGCGAACATATGTCAGTTTCACCACAAACGCAAGTACCAGACAAACCACTATGCATCCTGCCCAAGGAGCCCCTCCTCGAGGCCACAGGAATAGGAATATGCTTCCCAGTTCTACCATGGAGGTTCTGTCTGCAGCAGCAGGAGGCTGGAATAGGTGGCTGGCAGGGACTTGGTGTTCTGTGACTCCTAAGTACAACCCTGTATCCATCTTCTCACAGCTGGGAGCTGAGATGGGTAGTGTATATATACACATACACACTCAAATGCAGATACACACACACACAAGCTTCCAGAAAGGGTGATGACATCATTGCAACTCCAGATGACATCACCAGATGGCTAATCACATTGCAGTTAGCTGGGGCCCAGTAACAGACCAAACCAATGGGCAAGTCAGGTTGCTGTCTTGCCCCCAGTACTGTGTAATCTAGGAACATCACATCATTTATTTGGACCTCAAGTTTCCTTCCTTCTGCTGTTCATCAAACTTTCCTAAACACCAGCTGGATATCAATACTGTGGGTGCTGTCTAAGAACGCTGACTCTGGAGTCAGACTGCCTGGGGTTTGCACCCTGGCTCTACCATTTACTAGCTGGAGGATGATGGGCAAGTTAAAATCTCTGTGCTTCAGTTTTCCCATCTGTAAAATGGGGACAATAATAGTTCCTATCTCATAGAGTTGTTATGAGGAATAAACAAAATAATACACATGTAAAGTGTTTAAAATATTGTCTGGCACATAGTAGGCACTCGGTGAAGTTTAGCTACGAGCGCTTAGTTGGCAATGGTAAGGGTGACGAGACAACAAATGAGGAGTTAACAACTACTGGACCTCTCTTCCGTGAGAAATGTCATGAACTAAGGAGACAGGCAGAGCAAGTGCTTACGCACACGCACCCTGTGGTTGACAGAATAGCAGCCCCCAAAACCGTTCATGTCCTAATCCCCAGAACCTGTGAATATGTGACCTCACGTGGCAAAAGGGACTTTACAGATGTGATCCAGCTAAGGACCTTGAGCTGGAGAAACGCAATTGTAAATGTCCTTGTAGGGGAAAGAGTGAGGCAGGAGAGTCAGAGACAGAGGAGATGTGACAATAGAAGCAGAGGTTGGACCGATGACCTCTGAAGACAGAGGAAAGGGCTGCTAGCCAGGGGATGCAGGCCGACTCTAGAAGAAAAGTCAAGGGGACGGATTCTTTCCTGGAGCCTCCAGAAAGAACACAGCTCTACTGACTTTGACCGTGGCCTGCAATACCCATTTCGGACTTCTGACCTCCAAACTAAGAGAATAAATTTGCGTTGGAAGCCACTGTGTTTGTAGTAATTTTTTTATAGCAGCAATAGGAAACTACTATACATGTCTTTGGCTATATTTGCTGTATTTTACAAAGCCTCTTGTATTTCACAAAAGCCACTTGCTAACTCATTATGACTCATGTCCCTACTTCCCAAAAGAGATGAAGTGTCAATTTAAGCTTCCAGAAGGAAGTGTTCACTTGGGTGGAAGTGGCTTCTCGAGTGGCTCCTCATGTTCCTCACCCTGATGGAATCAGCATCTCTGAAACAACGGAGCTTGGTGAGGGAAGAAGACTAGAACAGCCCGCCAAATACCACACGAAACCAACAGTTCACGGACTTTCTGGGAGAGCCTCAAAGTACCAGGACCCAACGGTTGCCAACAAATAATAGTATCGCTTTGCATGTGCATGATTTCTTGTGGTTTTCAATACTTTCATATCCATTGCCTCATTTTAATTTCATCCAACCTGTAGAAATAACTCGCTCAAAACCACATCCTCAGAAAGTGACAGATCTGGAACTTCAACCCAGTCTTCCGTCTCTAAAGCCAACGTTCTTTCTGCCGTGGCAGAATATAACTTGTTCTTACCTCCGTGGGTGGTGACTGAGACAACCACGGATCCCCTCCAACACCTCTGCCTGGTGTGAGTGGCACTTCCTCACCCCACCATCCCACCCTCCTCCTCAGAGGCAGCCTATTGACAGGTTAGCTTCGTCTTCTATCAGCTGAGATGCGAACAAGCGGCCGCAATAGCAGAGGAAAGGAACAGACAAGAAAAACAATACAAAGGGGCTAATACAGACTAACAGATCAGCCCGTTTCCTCCAGCAAACAGAGTCAATTAGAAGCTGTTTCTTGGAGCCTGGATTCAGGGAAGTAGCCTGACATGGGAAAAAGAAACTGTGATCCAGACTCGGGTCAGCAGGCCTGAGGTCTGGTTCTGTCACAGACTCGCTGCTGGACCTTGAAAAGGTCATGCACGAAGAGGGTATTGGACTAGACAAGCTCTACTGGCAATTCCAGCTATGTATTTCTGAGAGTCTACCTCTCCTCTGAAGGTTTTTTCCAAGCAGGATGTTGCGCTTGGGCGTAATATAAAATCATTTGAACTGTCTACCGGCCTTTCCAAATCCCTCCTCCCAAACTGAAGCAGAGCATTGTTCTCGTCTTATTTGTGCTTCCAATTTAATCCAGCGCTCCCCGTCTGGCTGTGTTACCTCCTCCTCTCCCGCAGATGCCTATCCTGTATCTCGCATTGCATTTACCACACATTATCATAATTTTCTATCCTTCCACACTAGATTGCCGGTTCCCCAAGGGTGGAGATTATATCTAATTATCTTTGTACTCCCAACTCCTATTATGATAGGATGTAATAGTTGCCCATAAATGTATGCTGAAGTGTCTACACAGTACATAAAAAAAAGAATGGCATTACGCTGGGAAGCGGTCATGGAGAAAGCGGTTGAGGATCTTGGAAGATCACTCTGCCTCTTCCTAGGTCATTTGGAAATAATCTCCTGTGCTTTGCTTGCTTCACAGGGTGAAGCTTCGTAAGGCTTCAGGGAGAAGAGATGAGAAGAGAAAGGAGAAGAAGAGAGGAAGGGAGGGGAAGCCAGACGTATCATGGTTGAACTAGTTCTCTAGAACAGGTAAAAGTCCGATTAGGCAAAACCAGAAGGGACGGTGGGCATGCAGTTTAAGCAGAGGTAGATTCAGAAAGGACAGTGCAGATGCCACTGGCCGAGAACCCCGGCGACCCTGCGCGTGTGTTTAAACTGACTGTACACAAACGCAGCCACTGAGGCAGATTTCTTTCCTACCCTCTAAGTGCTTCCTGCCCAAGCTAGAAGAATAAACATTTAGAGAACGAATGCTCTCGGTAAATATTTTTGAATGGGGCACGGTCTACCCGGAAGTAGGATTCTAAACAATCCTGCTACCTGACTCACGGAGAAGGTTCATCCAACAAAACCTGCAAGAAATTGGAAACACTCGGCTGCCTCTGGCCATCTGTGCTGTCAGCTTCCCCTTGGCATTTTGCGGACTGCTATGAGCTGCCACGGTGCTGCGTCTTTCAGCTTCCCGCTCTGTGTGGGAGCAGCCCTGGTCCTGGCGGAGTGCGCGGCCACAGTCGCTTTATGTCCAAGAATGTTTATGCTTCCACAGGGGCAAGCGAGCAACACAGCAGGCAGTGCTACACGAACAGCTGGTGACTCTGCAGAAGGGAAGATGTCCCTTTAATGAAAAAGGTGCCCATGAGCAATTTATATGCCCCAGGTGCCGGGCTCAAGGCACTAACCTCCTCTCCTATTTAACTAGCACTTTGGTTATATTTTGCAAGAAAGCACATTATGTACCAATTTGAACATTATACTAATGTCTACTAGTTAAATGACTCCCCACCGTTGTAATTGCCTCGTATCCTTCTTTCTTTCTGTTTATTTACTCTCTAGAATATCAACGGTCCTTAAGAGTTTTCTTTAAAGGGGGAGAAGAATTTGACAATAAAGCACTGCAAAAAAACAAACAAAAACAAAAACAAAAAAGCCAAATGCTCTGGAACAGAGAAGCACACACAGAGCAGTGAAAGCATCCTCGTGCTGTTCAAAAACACTTGTCCATGTCACCCTGAAGTCACCAGAATTGCAAAGGGATCTTATAGGTGCTTGACTTCAACCCCTTTTACAGTTGGGACCACTGAGGCCTGGGAAGGAAAAGGATGTATTTGAGTCTAAGCAGCCAATAGGAGAGAGTACAGTGAGAGCACAAAGCCAGGGTCTGAGAGAAAGGTAGACCTAGTTTGCTCAACTTGATGTTTGTCTTTTCCAAACTGAGGACTGCACAGATGTAGTAGGATGCCGTGCACACAGAAAGAGCTCAGTTTCTGAATGTTCATCTAGGACACTTCGCCATAGACCTCATCCTCATAAATAGTAGGTGGCAAAGAGCATGACTGCAAAGACATCAGAACAATGGGGATGTGAGCGAGATGGAACAGGAAAGGGATCACCTGTCCCGTACCCTGAGTGGCTGGCAAGGGTCCAGGACTCCGCCCATCCTCTAGGGAAAAGCGAAAAGCCAGAGATTCTCCCATAAGCCTTTCGGCAAGTACCCAGTGGCCCCTGGGAGAATGCTCCCATGAAGAAGACCAGAGTGTTCAGTCTGATGAGGACCGCAGGCATCTCATTCTCTAAGCACTCACTCTGCACCCTGCTTGGGGCTGTGCCCGTCACAGTGCAGGAAGGATCTGTTCTGGAGCGCTTTTCTCTTTCTCTATCTCTCTCTCTCTCCTCTGCCACTCCCCCCGCCCAGGGCTGCAGTCTGATTCCATTTGAGAGTAATCAGAAGACAACCATATGGCAGCCCTTCACAGCTCCAGCCCCAGCCATTTATTATAGTCAACAGCCTGGGCGGCCCTGGTTCTGCTCTGGGGTTGCTTCCACCCAGCCCTGGCACCCCTGCGGGCACTCTAGCAAATGAGAGTACACAGGAACAGAATGCAGTATCGAGAGACAACGCACCAGCTGGCCTCTAACCCCCTCACTACTTTGTGTCCACAGCTCAGTGAGGAGCAGGGAAACGTAAAAGTGGAGGGCAACCAAGGAACCAGAAGACATCGGGAGCCATGGGGAATAACATTGCCACTTGAGTGGCAGTAATACCTATCTTGTTACTGAAGGTCTGCCAAATGCCAGGCACTCTCCAGCTGTTTGCTGGACCTCACGATGGTTCTTCAAGGTAAGGATTGTCATTGTCAATATTTTACAGACAGGAAAACTGAGGTGTGGCGTGTTCAGCTAAGCCAAGGTGATCGAGCTGGTAAGGGGCAGAGCTGGGATTCAAACCCAAGCCATCTGTATAGCTGCCACAAATTCAAGCTTCTGTCTATCAGGGGTGGAGGGACAGGGCAGATAACTGCGGGCTCTTCAGTGTCTGGATGCCAAGTAGAGGGCATCACCTTAACACACAGCGATGCCTGTGGGACGGGGAGGTCCTGACGGCACCACCACGCCATCGCCAGCTGCACTTTGCAAAGCTGGCGGGAGACACGATTCCCGAGGTTTACTGTCTCTCTGAAAAGCAAAGGCTTTACTCCTGAGAATTACTGTCCACTCACTGAAAGGCAGCTGGAGTGTGAGGTGGCAGAAGGCAGGGAGCGGGGCAGTGACAAAAACCACAGGATAGAGCCATAAGGCAGGATGCCCTTCACTTTCTGCGCCACTTAATCTTCTGGATCTCAGTTTCCTCATCACATTATCAGTGTCTGAGACTTGATAGTGATTATTACATGAATCTGCTTTGTAAGCGCTAAAGTATTATTAGAAATCAGGGCATAAGGGGGAATTTTCATGGAAGCTGTGTGTAAGGGGTTATAATTACCCTACTATCCAAATGCCTCA
This sequence comes from Avahi laniger, assembly GCA_963575035.1. Lineage (NCBI taxonomy): Eukaryota > Metazoa > Chordata > Mammalia > Primates > Indriidae > Avahi > Avahi laniger. Next base: position 12,311 of record CAUYSK010017725.1, read on the forward strand.
AGGTCTTCTCAGCAATAAAAAGAGACAAAGTACTGATGCGTGCAGGGTGAGTCTCAGCAGTGTCATGGTGAAGGAAGAAGCCAGGTACAAGAGCACGCATTGCACGATTCCACTCAGATACAGGTCTAGACAACGCAAACTAATCCACAGGACGGAAAGCAGACTGGTGGTCACCAAGGGCTAGGGGCAGAGGAGTGATTAACTGTAGAGGCAATTTTAGGGGCAATGCACGTGCTGTGTTTTGTAGCAGACATCCCACAGGTACACTCATTTGTCAGCATGCATCAATCTTTAAATCGGTTTAGGTTATTGTACATAACTTATACTTCAACAAAGCTAAAAATAAAGCATGTCAAGACGTTCTTATTTTGACCAGTATGTCTGTGTAGCCTAGAAAGTTCACTAGACTTGCAGTCTTAGCCTGAGGCTGTTACGGCAACTTGGCCCCCACGCACCAACTGTGTGACCGTGGGCAGGTCCCTGAGCTCCCCGAGCCTCAAACGTCTTCATCTTTAAAACGAGGCACACATCGTGTGCTTCACCTCACAGGGCTGCTGTGGGGTATTTAATGCATGTGAGAGCAATTTTAAACCATACAATAACACACGGATGTAAGGGAGTATTGTGTGGGCGCCCGGTCACAGCAGGTAGAATAGAGACTTCCTTGCCCTGCCCCTCTGTAAGAGCCCTTCAGCTGCAAGTAGGCTCTGGTTTTTCTTCTCGTTCTATCCAAGGCCTTGCAGCCCCCACCCTGGAGTCAGCTACATTTCAGAGATGTGGGGTTGGCCAAGAGCTTTCACGGGATCCAATGTCAACCAACAGGTAAGCTAGAGAAAGCCAGAGAAAGCAGATACTTTAATTCACGGGTTCCGCACGGTGCTTCTCAACTCCTCGTGCTGCCAGCTTTGAGCTGCTTTTATCTCTGGGCAGTGAGGCATAGCTGACACAGCTGACTGTCCAAGCCAAGTCGAAGGCGCTCATTCCAGCTCTTCCTTCTGCCACCACCCTGATCTTTAACTAGGTATTGTTCACATATCCTCAGTAGAGACAAAGAACAAGCCAATAGGGCGTGTAATTCCTAGCCAGACACCTCCACCACATCTCCCCTTCTCTCTGTCCTTCCGATCCAACACAATAATGCCATAATAACATCTTGTGTCCAGATTCTATCTTCACTTTCCCAAGTCCTTTCCTGTGCATTATCTCATTTTGCCCTCACAAAGCCTGTGACACATGACAGATGTTGCCATGTATAGACACTGGTCAGGGTATTGAGGGAAAAGGGTTAAATGGAAGACCTAGAAGCTTCAAATGTTAGTCAGAAGCTGGACCAGAGCTCAGGACCTCTGACCCCTGCCACAGCATCCTTCCCAAGATTATTTTCTCTTAATTGTTAGGAAACATTTGAATGCCATTTGCCGTAGACAAAGAAAGTTCAAGCCACAGGTGGCCTCAAAAATTAAATGTATAAAAAAAAAAAGGTCAGAGTTATATCAGCAAGGACTCCTCAAATTCAATTATTCAGTGGCATGCTCCAAGTCCCAGAGTTGGCCCCGAGCTACAGAAGCGATGAGAGTGTCTCTCCCCAGGGACCGCAGGGTTCAGCTGGGGGATGTTAGCGCTCTGACATCAAGTCTGGTTGTGCAAAGTGACAGCTCTTATCAGAGTCCTGGCCTTCCTTCTCCAGCGTTAGACTCAGCCTCCGAGGCCCCTTCTTCCTCAGGCCTTTGCCTGACACACACTCTTCCTTTTCCCTCTGACCAACTTCACTTGCCTAGAGGAAGCTGGACCTTTATTTTTAGAACTTTTGGAACAGGGAAGTGTAAGTGGACATAGAACGAAAAAGGAAGGGATAGGCCATTTTGGCCCCTTGAAAGTTTCCTTCCTGATGCCTCCCTAACACCTCCTTCTCCTTGTACTAGCATGTGTACACACACACACTTGAAATCACCACTTCTCCACCCTTCTCCATGTGGCAGATTCTTCTACAGCAGCGTCTAAGTTGGACCAAAGTTCATATGGTGGGATGGAAAAAACCCAGCCTAGTTCAGGGGGAGTAAGGAGCTAGAGAGAACACGCCCTGAGGGCACCTTCCCGAGCCGGCCCTGCAGCCTCTGGTCCTCTTAGCTCTGTCAAGCACTTAACAAGCACGCACTTATTAATCATGCTCTCCTAAGAGGGTGCCAGAAGGCCCTGTGGGGTTAAGTGACTTCTGAGACGGGAGCACAGCACAGCATGGGTTGGAATGGGACCTGGCCTTGCTGGCCTTGGCCCACTCTGCTGGCCCCCCAGAGCCCAGCTGAACTGTCCCTCCTTGCTTTCGAGTGACACAGACCCAGTTACACCCTTAGGGGAAATCAGAGCTGACAGGCCTAAATACGGCCACTCTTGAAAGGGCCAGGTTTGAGAAACTTGTCTCATCCCCTCTTGAGGCACTACATCCCAGTCTTCCGGAACCCAGGAGACCATGACTGCTCTTTCCTGCTCCGGACTTCCATCATGCTCCACCCTCTAGGCTTAAGGCTGAAGAAAGAAGCTTCTCATAAACTAAACCTGATGCTCTTGCTCTCTTTCTTCTCAACTCTCCAAAAGGAAGTTAAAAGCCTGCTCTTTGAAATCCCCGATGGCCCTTCTTCCGACTGGCCTGTTAGGTTATTAAGGGGAAGGCCAACCGCAACAGCCTTTCTGAGTTGAGGCAGAGGAGGGAAGCGGGCCAGGGCAGGGAGTCCAACTAGATCAGGCAACCTTTGAGGGCTCGGCCCCTTTGAGGCAGAGAGTTTAAGAAAGACAGAGCAACACACCCAACCTCCCTCCCTCCAGGTCTCCTCCCGGTTACCTCTTTGGTAAAAAGTGGCAGCTGCAGTAATAATAATAATAGTAGCTTTGATAGGCTAAATAATGACTCCCCAAAGGCTATTGTGTCCTAATCCCTAGAACCCAAGAATGCTACCTTATCTGGTAAAAACAAACAAACAAACAAAAAAAAGGACTTTGTAGATAAGATTAAGTTAGGGACCTTGAGATGGAGAGATAATGCTGGATTCTCCAAGTGAACCCTAGATACAGTCATATGTATCCTTTTTGTTTGTTTGTTTGTTTGCTTTTTCAGAGGCAGAGAAATAGTTTCTTGAAATTTTTTTTTTTTTTTTTTTTGAGACAGAGTCTCCGTTGCTCGGGCTAGAGTGCTGTGGTGTCAGCCTAGCTCACAGCAACCTCAAACTCCTGGGCTCAAGGGATCCTCCTGCCTCAGCCTCACGAGTAGCTGGGACTACAGGCATGCGCCACCATGCTCGGCTAGTTTTTTCTATATATATTTTTAGTTATCCAGCTGATTTCTTTCTATTTTTTTTTTTTAGTAGAGACGGAGTTTCGCTCTTGCTCAGGCTGGTCTTGAACCCCTGAGCTCAGAGGATCCTCCTGCCTCGGCCTCCCAGAGTGCTAGGATTACAGGTGTGAGCCACCGCACCCAGCCACAATCATATGTATCCTTATAAGAGACATGGAGATGGACATTTGACACAGAGAGAGGAAAAAGCAATATGACCATGAAGGCAGAGAATGGAATGATGCAGTGACAAGCCAAAGAATATCAGTCCCAACCGGAAGCTGGAAGAGGCATGGAATGGATTCCCCACTACAGCCTCCAAGAGAGAGCGCTGATACCCATACTGATTTTGGACTTCTGGTCTCTAGAATTATAAGAATAAATTTCTGTTGTTTTAAGCCATCCAGTTTGTGGTCATTTGTTACAACAGCCATAGGAAAGTAATACAGTAGCTAACATGTAATGATCGCCCACTATGTGCCAAGAACTGTTCTAAGCATATTTTAGCCACATTAAATCATTTACATCCTGGCCCTAGATGATGTGAGGCCTGGGCTACACAGACACAATGCCTGGGTTTGAATCCCAACTTCATTGCTTACTGTTGTGACCTTAAGCCAGTTATGTAACCTTTCTAAACCTCAGTTTTCCAATTTATAAAATGGGTCTATACTACCTTCTTCATTGAGTTATTGGGAGGATAAAATGGGTAACAAGGACAAAGTGCTTAGAACAGTATATAGTTTATGTTCTGACTATCAGTTAAGAAAAGAAAACAACAGTATATAGTAAGTACTCAATATATGCTAGCTATTATGAGATCTCAGGGGTCGAACAAGTCCAAATTAGATGATCATACTGCTTTGTCAGGACACAGGCAAGGCTTTCTGGACTCGGTGCAGGAAGAAAGATGTCCCCTTAAAGCCGGTTTGAATAGCAATATGATAGTCTGAGGAGTTCAGTTAAGTATTTCTTCCCTTAATTAAGCAATTTAGGTCTTTCATGTTGGCCTCATTTCAAAAAAGGCAGTTGCCTGGGACTATGCTAATTCTGCATCATTTCCCAGCTGACTTCCTGGCTCCTACCTCCAGTTTTTAAGGAGAGCTATGCACATCGATCATCCACACAAAGGACCTAACTTGCAGCATCCACACCTGACACACCCCTGCCGAACTCACAACTTCTTCTCCCTGTAATTCTGGCATCAGGAACTGGAGCCCTGGTGTTTGGAAGTCAGTGGGAGGCACAAACCGTCAGCCCATTTTGCAGCCTTCCAAGGCCACCCCAACCTGTCCCAGCAGGCTGGGTAAAGATAAATTCAAGGGTCTGCTTTGATTAAGAGCTTATAACCAACTTAGTAAAGAATAAACAAGGTTTGCCTAGGGGCAGGGGAAGGGAGGCCTAAAGCTATCACTTAAAGAAAGGGAAAGAGAAATAAAAGGACTTTCATTTACTTGGCTCTTCCTGATAAAGTTTGCCCAACTCTCCTATTCAGGTGATGTAATTGGAAGGTGTAAAGAAGATGCGCCCTCACAGGCTCCCAGGCCTAAGAAATCTGCACGCCAGGACTAACGTTAGGGAGAAGAGTCTGGCCACGGGCCTTGGCTTCCCCTTCAGCAGGGTTCCAGCCCCTCAGACTCGAGGTGACCGGCTTAAGACGACTCCTGCTGCCCTGTGCTGGCAACCAGGCCTCTCCCCAGCAGGCTGCAGGGACAGCCACCTGCGCTCTCTCTGCCCTTCCCTATCCCACTCTCCAAGAGGAAGAAGGATGAAGGAGGGCGGCTCCCCCTCCTTACTCTCAGGCACCCACAGATTTCTGCGCTGCCGTCACCGCTGACGAGAACCCAGGTCCCCTGGAGGGATCGCTTCTCCTTCCCATTCCATCTCCCTATCAGTGAACACGCAGCAACACCCACGCTCCCGCTCCTCCTACTCCAGAGGGAGACCGAACCAGAGACAGACAGCCGGAGCTGGAAGCGGTTGCAATAGGGGCTCCGGCCTCCCTGCCCCGCAGTCCCTTGCCGTTTTCCAGCCACCAGGGGATCCCAAGGCAGCCCAGCGTTCGGGATGGACAGGGTGCCAGAGTCCTCTTGGGGCCCCGCCTCCCCAGGCGCTCGGCGCTGGAGACCTCGGGGAGCGCGCGAGAGAACAGCGTAGCTCCACCCGCCGGAGCTGGGAGCCGGGCACCCCACCCGGGACTCGAATCTGGTGCCCTCGCCCCCAGCTTTAGGCACCCCAAGGCGAGCCCCCAGCCCGGCGCTCCCGCGACGCGTCTTCTCCTGCACACCCGCCGGGAGATGAGTCCCGGGCTGCCCGCGCGCCCATCCCGCCCCCAACAGGTCGTGGGCAGCGGGGAGCGCGCCGCCCGGGAGGCAGGCGCGGGGAAGCGAGCCGGAGCGAAGCCGAGGGCCGGCCGCGCGGGGCTGCGACCCGGCCACTTACGCGCGGGCTCTGGGGAACCCCATGGAGAGGAGCACGTCCAGCGCCGATCCATGCTTGATGGTGCCGGGGCGCTGCTGGCGGTTCCTCCGGGGGGTGACTTTGCTGTACAGCTCCTCTCTCGCAGCCATGCCGAGCGGGCTGGGGTGGCCGTACTGAGCCATGGCTCAGCGGCCAGCCATCGCCGGGGAGGGCGCCCGAGCCGGATCGTCCGGGAAGGAGGCGGGAGTCCGGCTGGGGCAGGGGAGGGGGCTCGGGGACCGAGCGCCGGGCGGGAGGCGGAGGCGGCGCTCCGAGCTTCCCCGTGCAGAGACTCTGACGCTTCCTGGTGAGGCCACCGGAGCCGGAGCGCGGCCAGCGGCTTCTGCGGGACCGGCCGTCAGCCGCCCCGGCTCCCGGGTGCCCCCAGCACTGCGCCCGCAGTACCCTCTCTCCTCCGCCCCCCTCCTTCTCCGCTCCTAGCAGTCCGGGAATTTGCAATGAGTAATTTTTGAATGGATCAAAAAGGAAAAGCAGCCTTGTGGGCTGGCCCAGCCTTGCCAGTACGCGGGCCCCGCCCCTCTCTTAAAGCGGCAGCGCCGCCCCAGGCTGCTCGAGGCCAGGCACTAGCAGGAGCCCAGCAGCCCCAGCTGAGGATCTCAACCAGTAAAGGCTGCCTGCGTGCCTCGGTTCCCCTGGTGCCCCAGCCCTCTCCTTGGCTTGCAGACTAGCCCAGCTGGGGTTCAAGACATCAGATCAACCCATTTCATGTTTCCTGTGGTTCAAGATGGGGTTAATAATGGAACCGATGCTTGACATTAATGGACCAGAAGGCCAAGCCATAAGGCCCAGGAAAAAGGTTTTGCTTCTGAAAGATTCTGCAAAGCCTAGAGGGTTGTTAGGACCATTGGAAGCTGAGTTCTCATGAGCCGACCAAGTGACTACACTGAAGACATACCACGCTCTCCTGACTGGTCAGCAACTGGACGGTGCCTTCAGCGGAAACAGCAGGACCTCAGGTTCTCTGAACTGGCAAGACCTGGGAGGGGAGGAGAGAGGTGGGAGAGGACAGGGCAGAGAGGAGAAGAGGGAAGGGAAAAAGAAAGGAGGAAGGAGGAGGAGAGGAAGGAAGGGCTGGGAGGGTAGAGGGAAAGGAACAGAGAAAGGACACTTTCTGATTATAAGAGGTGTTCAAAATGGAATAGGCTGATTGTCATGAGAGAGTGAGTATCCCCTCAGTAAAAGGATTCAATGAAAGACTGACTCACCACTGCACAGTAATGATAAGTGAATTGCATTGTAGGTTGGAGAAAACAACTCCCACTGCAAAGAAGGTGGACGTCACAGCTAGAACCGTACTCCATGCCCCACACCATGAACTTGGCTGGGGGATGTTAAAGTGCTGTCATTTGGACACGAAGTCATTGTGCTCAGTCAGAGACAAGGGCCCCACCTGGCTTAATGAAAGAAGTACAGAGTGAATCCTAGCTGATCCTCTTTTTTGGGTAATAATGATAATAAAACCTTACACGTACTGGGCTCCTGTATGTGCTAGTCATTGTGCTAAGTATAATGAATGAATTAACTCATTGAGTTTTTACAATAACCCAGTGGGATGTGTACGATCATTATCCCAGTTTTATAGATGAGAAAACTCAGCTCGGAGAAATTGAGGAAGATCATAGAGCTGGTAAGTGCGTGGCTAGAGCTTTTATCCACTGCGGTGCCTTAGAGCAGTTACTTCTCCCCTCTACAGCCCATTTCCTCATTTGTAGGGATCTGATCGTGGTAACCTAGTCTTATACACACTGGGTACTCCAGAAACGTTAGCCCCCTACCCTTTCCCTGCTTGGAGTGTGGGGGAAGGATGGTGACCAGCACTCACGGAGCAGCTTTTTGATGTTGCTTTATAAGGCGTCTAAAGGTTTTACCAGGGGAAATGATACAGCTTAATTGCCTGAGCCCGGAATTGGCTTTTTAAAGAATATCCAGTGGTGTTTGGAAGGAAGGAGATAAGACAGCTGGAGCTTAAGCATCAATGTACATAATTCTGCCTCCTGCTGTATAAAGGATGAAAGAAACTTTATGCCTTCTGGGTGGGAGCTTGTTCCAGAGCAGAGGGGATGTCCTGGGGACCTTGCAGAATACTTTTCCAGGACATGCAACAAAAAGACAGGACTGGACTGGAAACACCATCGGCTAGTAGACTAGCCTCCGTGGATGTGTTCAGCAAAGCATGCTGGACCTTACCCAATAATCTGATTTTTTTCCAAATGCCTGGGCTGAGAGTCAAGTGATCTGGATCCTAGTCAAGAGATAATAATGTCTGTGGAAGTGCTTCATAAACCATAAAGCACTACACAAATACTAATAACTCAAAGTTATTAAGTACTTACTATATGCTGGTGCTGTTCTTAGATTCTTACATGTGTAACTCATTTAATTCCTCGACAAGGCTATGAAGTAGGTGCTTCCATATTATTAGCCACTTTACAAATAAAGATGCTAAAGCAGACAGAGGTCAAGTATCTTGTCCAATGTCACATGACTATTATATTAAGTGGCAGAGCCAGGATCAGAACCCTTAACATTCGGCCAGACGACCATTTACTGCGTCATTGTTATGATGATAAGTTGATGTTAGCCTTGAAGTTAGCTTTTGGGCTCCTCCTATGTTCCTTGACATAGAATTGCTGGATGTCTGTTTCCCCAGAAAAATTGAATTAATTGTCTTTTCCCCTGCCTCTAGGCAAATTGTGAGGTAGAGGAAATGATGGATATAAAAATAGTTTTATGTAGCCTGGAAAAAGCACTATGGAAAACCAGGCACCTTAGATGCAAACTATTTTGTCTGGGGCACTTTTACAGAAACCCCAGCTTGGCTTCCCCACCGTTCTTGAGGTGGGTGCCAGCACTCATTTTATTTAGGACTGCCGCCATTTGTTCTGCACAGGGTTAGGGGTGCTGGCAATTAAGATGCATTGTGCTTTAATCATATTGACTTTCAAAAGTTAGGAAGAGCTTCATAAATGTCTATACTGTTATATTACAAAGTGAGAAGACAGTGCTCATCTGACAATATATCTTACAGCAGCGGGGAGGAAGAGGCTAGAGTAGGGCCTTGCATAGTCTTGGAGCTGACACGTCGGCATTAAGCTGCTCCCTCAGAAGAGAAAACAAGTTGCCATGTCCCTGTGCCCGGTCATGTCAGAAGCCACCCTGGACCACAAAGCTCATTTTGTCCAAGTGAGCATGGTTTAAGTCTCCCACATTGGCCAGCGTACCTTCTCGGTATGGTAGACCTGAAGATGGCCGTGGGGATGCCCATCGCTCTTCATAACAAGTCCACTTGGCGAGCTCCATTTCTTGGGAGTTTTACGTAAGGTTTTCTGTGGGAAGAGGGTTTGGAAAATTTTTTTAAAAAAATTTTGAAAAACACAGAACTGGATGATCTTTAATGCTCAGTTTAGTTCTGATAGGCCATAATTTAATAAATGGAAAGTAAAGGAGGACAGAGTGGGATTGGTCAGTGTAGAAAGAGGTTGCTGGGAGGTGGGGTGGGGAGAAAAGAGAAAAACCCAGCAGGTGGACTGTTCAGAGCAAATGGGCTTTAAAAGGTCACATTGGTCCTACCCCATCCCCAAGCACAACTATCCCAAATCTAAGGACCTGAACATGTGTAGAGAAAAGTGAGACGGAGTTAGCTACTCTCTCAGCATCTAATATCAAAGAGTTGCTGCAAGAATTCAGTGAGTTGGTGCCCATGAAGCACAGCGCACAGGATGATTACTCAGTGATTAAAGGCTGATTGCCTGCTCCTGCCAATTTTCATATTCCCTCCATAGCTTCCCTACCCTACAACAATCTGTTCATGATGATCCTTGGAGGAAAGAGAAAATGTTGAGTGGTCACTACGTGCTAGGACTTTCATATGGGATTATTTCATACCATCAGCAACACTGTCAGGCAGATACCTATAAGAACAGTTGATAAAGCTACTGAGGTACATACAGAGAGGTTATATAAATTTGCCCAAGGTCACACAACTGCTAATCAGTAGAACTGGCGTTGAAAACTAAAATATCTTTGCAGGCAAATTAATAAGCTCTTTTCTTCTCCTCATTAAACAAAAATAAAAAAAGAAAGAAAGAAAAGAAAACCAATATATCTGAATTCAAGTTGAGGGCACATTATAATTAATCTTAATTAATTAAGATCAATTGAAATATTTTAATAGTCAACTTATTTTGGTAGATAATTTGTTTGTGCTATTAAAGGAACCACAGGACTGCTTGAACCCACAGGTCTAGACTATTTGGTGAAGATATGTGGGTAAAGGGGGCGGGTGCCGTGGCTCACACCTGTAATCCTAGCACTCTGGGAAGCCGAGGTGGGAGGATAGCTCGAGCTCAGGAGTTCAAGACCAGCCTGAGCAAGAGCGAGACCCCATCTCTACTAAAAATAGAAAGAAATTAGCTGAATAACTAAAAAAATGTATATAAAAATTAGCTGGGCATGGTGGTGCATGCCGTAGTCCCAGCTACTTAGGAGGCTGAGTCAGAAGGATTGCTTGAGCACAGAAGCTTGAGGTTGCTGTGAGCTAGGCTGATGCCACAGCACTGTAGCCCGGGCAGCAGAGTGAGACTGTCTCCCCCAAAACAAAAAAAAAAAATGTGGATAAAAGAGAGGTTGTAGCAGATCCGGTGTTAAGGTAAGCTTTTTAATCCCATCAAGTTTAGCCAGGTGTGGTGGCTCATGCCTATAAATCCTAGCACTTTGGGATGCCAAAAACAGGAACATCACTTGAGTTCAGGAGTTTGAGACCAGCCTACACAACCTAGTGAGACCCTGTTTCTACTAAAACAAAGCAAAAAATTAAGTCCTCCAAGTGACTTACAAGTAAATAACAAATAAGATTCTTCCTTCTTTCCTCTTCCCTTTTGTAACAACTGGTTACCTACGATATTGGGTATTGGGCTCAAAGATACAGATGGCTTCAAGGAGTGCAAAGTCTAGCAGAAAGCCAGGCAGGTGGCACAAACCTGCAGTCTCAGCTACTCGGGAGGCTTAAGTGGGAGGATCGTTTGAGCCCAGGAGTTCAAGGTTGCAGTGTGCTATGTTTGCGCCTGTGAATAGCCATCGCACTCCAGCCTGGGCAACATAGCAAGACTTTGTCTCTAAAAAAATTAACAAAAATTAAAATAAATAAATGAATAAATAAGTAAATAGAGCCAAAGTCTAAGAGGAGACAGAAATGACCAGACCATGACACAACAAGATGACTAAGAGAAATAGACATTTGCCCAACTTGCTACCAGGGCAGATGGTGGGAGGATGACTGTGAAAGCTTCCCTAGAGAGGGTAATGTCACAGCTGGACACTGGAAGATGAGTAGAAGTTAATTAGAAGAGGAATGGGCAGTAGGGATAGGGCAAGATCAAATAGAAGGAGAAGGGAAGAAAGAAAGGATGTTGCAGGCAGAGGAAACATCACATGCAAAAGCCAGACATTTCAGAGACCAAGTCACCTGTGAAGACCCACATGGCAGAACCATGAGGGCTTGGGGAATTGCCACTGACAATTGACACAGTGTTGCAGAATTTGGGTTATTGAAGAACCAGCCTCTTTACAGGTAATATTTCCCCCTTGATGTCTGCCCAACTTTGCCTAGACTGCTGAGAAATGCATCGCTACCCAATGATTGGGTTAGCAATACAAAACCACTTAGATACAACAGCAAATCAGAGTTGCCTCTCAAAATGCTGCTCATTCTGCAAGGTCTAAAAAAGTCCTGAACTTCCCAGGAAGCCTTCCCAGACCCCCAGCTACTAAGAACTCTCAGAGTACTTTTTAAATTCTAAAATCCCCTAGAATACACTGCCTTTTATTCCCCTTTACTTTTTTATTGTCTTTTTTGAAATTTAAATGCTTTTCTATTATAGAGGCAATTATAGAATAATACAGCAAAAATACAGAAAGTATTTTTATCATATAATTTATGTTCAAAATAATTGTTTCAAATAAAAGTGATGAACGGTAACATTTTAACATGTTTTCTTCCATCCTTTTTTAGTAAAATTATGGTCAAATGCTCTGGCCTAGCCAAGTGAATTCTAAATTTTTTGAAAGTGGGGATTTTGCACTATCATTATATTCTTTTTACCTCCCATGTGGGCCCATTAAATATTTGCCATTGATGAAAACAGTACTCAATGGATTCTCAGGCCCCAGCTGGTCGGGACCAAGGCATGTACCTGAAGAGTGTGATAGATAATGTAGGTTTGCTTGAAAATTTGCACTCCAAGTGGGTAGTGTGTGAAAAAGCCCAGAAGAGGAAATGACACAGTCAGCCTAGTCATCCTCAAAAACCCAGGACAAGCCTTTACACAGCATGGCTCTCTGGAATGGAGACTGCCTGTGGTGGCCAGCATCCCTCCTGTTGGGGATGGGTGGCCAGACTACCAGCTGAAAAATAAGAGCAAAATTAATAAAGAAAGGAACAGATCACCCTCTTTCTCTCTCCTCTCCCTCCTTCCCAAAGACTCCTGGCAAAAGAGATGCTTGATCTCTGGAGGAATCTGCTTGTATTAGTTTCCTGCAGGTGCTGTAACGAAAATTATTCTTTCACAGTTCTAGAGGCCAGAGGCCCTAATTCACTATCACTGGGGTGAAATCAGGTATAAGCAGGGCTGAGCTTCCTCTGGAAGCTCTAGAAGGCTCTAGAGTCCAGGGGGGACTCTATTCCTTGCCTCTTTCAGGCTCTGGAATTCCTTGGCTTGTTGCCACATCCTTCTAATCTTTAAGGCAGCATCTTCGAGACTTTTTCTGCTCTGTCTTCACATCACCTTCTCCTCTGTGTGGATCTCTTTAAAATCTCCTTTTGCTTCTTCCTTATAGGAACACTTGTAATTGTATTTGAGCCCCATCCATATAATCCAGAATACTTTCTCCATCTTAGTATTTTTCGTTTCACTACATCTTCAAAGATCCTATTTTCCTTATAAGGTGACACAGGTTCCAGAGATTAGGACCTGCTATCTCCAGATGGTCATTATTGGGCCTGCTATGCTGGTATTCCCTAAAGCGGTGAATTGTAAGGATTGACGGACTTCTAGGTTCAGGAGAAGCTTTTTTAACATCATGACTTAGGTTAAGGGGAGGAGACAGATCATGGGGAGGGACAGGAAATGAGTAAGTAAATCATACGTTTTCAGCCCTTTTGGAAAAGGTCACTCTATTCAATTTACGCTGTTCCCTCTGCCTGGAACTCTTCCTTCTCCTGGCCTCCTTTAAGAGGCCTTGCTGGACTTCACCACCCTTCCTTGCCCACATTGCATGGATGGAATCTACAACCCCCTTGTCTTCTGCACCCCCCTTGTCTTCTGTAGTGTGTGGAAAAGCCCGGAAGAGGAAATGATTATTATAATCCCAAGCACAGAGAAAGGCATTTCATTTACTTAAGTGCTTATCTCCAGGGTCAAATGGGAGCTCTGTGAGTCTCCATGTGCCTTATCTGTAGCTGTGCCCTCAGTAGGGGCTTAATAAATTTCTGTTGAGTTGACTTGAATCTCATTTTAGCTAAGATGAGAGACATCCTAACAGCACAAGTGCAGCTGCATTTTCTCTCTTTCCTGGTTTTGAGACTGAAGCCAACAGACTCTCTTCTACCCCATAGACCCACCCTGGCTGGACTGGTTCAGAGCCCTGGTCAGAAACTTTCCTCTCCACCTCCGTTTCCTTGGTGATTAGACAGACCTTCATCCCCGTCTCATGTCTCTGATGCAGAGTGCTGTGAGCAGCCCCAAAGGGATTCCCTTAAAAGGTCTATCTAAGGGACACACAATAGAAGTGGAGCAAGAATGACTGGAAGCTTGGGCATGGGGGCAGAGGGAGAAAATTACCCTTCTAGAATGGGCTGGCCTGAACCAGCAAGAGAGGTGATATTTGAGCAAATCTGCAATGTTCAGTAGAAAGTGTGGTATGGAAAACACATGTCTAGATGACAAGAGACTCTGTTCTGTCAGTTTGTTGGCTCTGGCTTTTACATTAGTCATTGGCCCTGCAACACACCTGGCTAAGCACAGGTGCTCCTGTGGCCGTGTCCACTGTGAGCCTGGATGGAGCCTCCAGACCACCCCTAAAACCTTCCTCATGGGATGTTCTCTGCTCATTTGCTAGCAGCTCCTGTAAAGGGAAACTAAGAGAGCAGAACAAAAGCAAGTGCAAATTGGCCATTTGGAGGCTTTCATTAAAGAGCTGGGCATTGGCCAGCACAGTGGCTCACACCTGTAATCCTAGCACTCTGGGAGGCCGAGGCAGGCAGATTCTTTGAGCTCAGGAGTTCGAGACCAGCTTGAGCAAGAGCGAGACCCCGTCTCTACTAAAAATAGAAAGAAATTAATTGGACAGCTAAAAATATATAGAAAAAAAATTAGCCTGCAGTCCCAAGTACTAGAGAGGCTGAGGCAGAAGGATTGCTTGAGCCCAGGAGTTGGAGGTTGCTGCGAGCTAGACTGATGCCATGGCACTCTAGCCCCGACAACAGAGTGAGACTCTATCTCAGAAAAAAAAAAAAAGAGCTGGGCATTGAGATTGCTCTTCAACTTCAAATATCTAAGCCACTTCAGCAAACTGAAAATGCCACCATCTCGTTACTATTTAGTAGCTCTTTACAATTTTCCAACACTTTCAAGCATAATACCTTTAATTATTAATATTATCTCCCTAAAAATATAGAACAACATGAGGAAGCTACCATAAATACATTTTGGGGGGAACAAAAAAAAAGACTAAGGCTCAGAAAAATTATGTGACCTACTCATGTTAATATAGTGATGAAAGAGAGTAAATCAATGTTTAAATCTGGTTTTCTGAAATCAAAGCCATATCATTAATGTTCTTTTTTCTTTCTTGGGTTGGGTCTAAAATGTCTCATGACTTGGTAGTCTTTATGAGAGTAGAGTAAGTTGCTTAAAGCAGTGTAGACAAGTCTCTCAGGTGAGGGGAAGTGAAGGCTTGGATGAGTCCCTCAGCCTCCAAAAGGCACCTAAAATAGAGATCCTCTCAGGACGAAGATTTGACTGTCCTCTGGAGTCATGTGGTATTGCCGGTGACCCTCATCATGTCTCAGTAATCCAGGAACAAGCAACAGAGATCCAGAAATGTATTGATTTAAAGTTGTGTTTAAGGCTGGGTACGGTGGCTCACGCCTGTAATCCTAACACTCTGGGAGGCCGAGGCAGGAGGATCACTTGAGGTCAGGAGTTTGAGACCAACCTGAGTGAGAGTGAGACCCTGTCTCTACTAAAAATAGAAAAATTAGCTGGGTGTGGTGGCTCATGCCTGTAATCCTAGCACTTTAGGAGGCTGAGGCTGGAGGATTGCTTGAGGCCAGGAGTTCAAGACCAGCCTGGGCAACATATCAAGACTCCATCTCTATAAAAAATTTAAAAAATTAATCAGGTATGATGGCACATGCCTGTAGTCCCAGCTACTGGGGAGGCTGAGGCAGGAGGAGTTGAGCCCAGGAGTTAGAGACTTAAGACCCTAGGTCAAAAATAAATAATTAAATAAATAAAAGATAAAGGAAGAAAAAAGGAGGAAAGAAAAGGGAAAATGATTCTTTACAAAACAGTGCCAACAAATAAGCATAGAAACTGATAGAATTAGAAAAGTCACCATTTTGCAACCCTCAATGTAATAACCGATTCGGTTAAAAACCGCTAATAGCTATTGGGTTAAAGCCATTGGGTGAAAAGGTGGCTGGGGCATAGGATATTCACATTGTTTCAATGTATTACTCCACAGATTATCTATTAATTACAGAAGGGAAAATACGCCTTTACAACGGGATCTGGTGGTCACCACCTTAGCCAAGCACTCGAACTTGGCATTGCCAGTTGTGGGCTGGCATGATACACGACGTCCTATGTGGTGTCCTTGTCCAATTTTGAAGACAGAGTCATTTATCCAGAATGTGGGCCCACCTGCAGGATGACTACCAGCCTTGACTCTCTAAAGGGCTCAATGTCATGGATACCAGAGACGGTGGAGTGTTTGATATGGGGGAAAACTAGAGAGACAACAGCCAGATGCAATCTTAAACCCTGATTGGATCCTGGATCTGAAAAAATCAGCTGTGAATAGAATATTTTGGGGACAGTTTGGGAAATGAGAATATGGACCTGGTGTTGGATGCTGTTATTGCATTAATGTGGAATTTCTTAGATGTGATAATGGTGCCGTGATTATGAGTGTTTTTGTCCTTGGGAGAAGCAGACTGCAGTGTTTAGGGGTGAACCGTCATGCTATGGGAAGCCTACTTTTGGATGGCTCAGCTAAGGGGAAGGATGTATGTAAATGCAGAGAAAATGAAGTGCGGTGGGTATGGCAAGAACTTGCCCGTTGGAGAATCTAGGTGAGCAAATATATGAGCATTTTTTGTATTATTGTTTCAACTTTTCTGTGCGTCAAAAATTGTTCAAATTTTTTTTTTAAATTAAGAAATTGTAGTTAGGCCTTTGAAGTTACAAAGGAGTTTGTGCTTCTCTCCAGTGGTGGTGATGCATTTGCAGGGAAGATGGCAAACTTGAACAGGGGGTGGTCTTACTTCTATGAGAGAATCCCCAGCACGGGCAGCAGCAAGAGCCCCAAAGCCCCAGAACCTTCTAAGTTTCTTGGCTTCTGGTTCTTGGACTTTTCCTCTTTCACATCACCACACAGGCTACTCATAAATCCATAGACCCAGCTAGTAATCACAGATTAAGAGCATCAACACAGCTGGCCTTTGAAATCTAAGTAAAGTGGTTCTTCTTCAGGATGTTCATAGTCAAAGCAAGTATTTCTGTAAATAAAGGCTCTTGAGACCATCTCCAGGGAAGCGCTTTTCCCTGAAATGGGTTTGTCTGTCTCTCTCATTAGCTTTGTTACACATCACCTGCTCCCCCGCCCCTCATTAGAGCTAGTGTTTTCAAACCTTTTTCTGGAGAAGAGAGTGCCCAAGATATTCGTAATTCTATTCTGGTCCCCTCTGTTTTCAGGAACGTCACCATCCCTCACCTCCTGTGACTGATCCACTATGTTCCTCGGAGCCAATCAACTTCCCCATTTAGAAAGTGGCTCCCGGTGAAGTTGCCAACCAGTGCGTCTCTGAGCATATCTGGAAAAAGTTCTGGAAGCTGAATGGTACTTGAGAAGCTGAGAGATGAATGGCCACTCTGTAAGTGGTGCTAGTGTTGTGGCTTGCTCTTATCTGCTCCTCTGTTTCGAAAATAATCACTCATGCAGTTGTTCAGGATGAGTAACAGTCCATGGTGGATGAATAACACATCGTTGATTTCATTTCCTGCGAATGCCTTCTGCATGGGGGTCTGACTGGTAGACAGAAGCATTCCAAAAATGTTTTGAGCAAACACAGTGGACTTGGGCCAAGTGGGTAGCTTCCCAGGATGTACTGCTATGCTGGGGGTGGCATGCATTTTAGTATATTTATTTGCAATAGTGATCTTGTTCATTATTTCATAATCACATCTCATTTGTGGATTAGTAAATCATTATGAACAAGGGATAGTGGAAAGAGACTAAAGTTAACTT
Source organism: Avahi laniger (assembly GCA_963575035.1). Taxonomy (NCBI): domain Eukaryota; kingdom Metazoa; phylum Chordata; class Mammalia; order Primates; family Indriidae; genus Avahi; species Avahi laniger. The sequence continues at coordinate 29,646 of CAUYSK010017725.1, forward strand.
ATCACCAACTGCATGACAGGTAGCTTACATGAATTGTTTCATTTAATCCTTATAACACCCCTGTAAATAAGGTTTTATTTTCCTCATTTTACAGATGACAAAAGCAAGACTCAGAGAGTTGAGACTTACGCCAAACACTGTTAGTAAGCACCAGTTGAAATCCGTGATCTTTCCACTATTGTCTACTATTGTCTGTCTCCAGTAATTTATAGCTAATACCTGTCCTGACAGGTGACAGCCCGCAGCTTTAAGTTAATTTCCTGGCATCCCCAAATGCTCTTCTGGGCTCTCTCTCCTTTCTGACCAGGCAGATGCTCTTGATGAAAGGGTTTTCAATAAAATCTGTTGGGAAGAGTAAGAACACATCTTTTCAAGCCAGATACTAATGAGGCCTATACTGTTGCTTGTCTCCATTAGTCTGAAAAATAAACTTGACTCACTCCTTTATTGCACCCCTCCATTATACCATTGATTTCAGTAGTTCTCAGTCCTTCTGAAATTGGTAGATACTAGAATGCTGCTAATTTTCTTAAGAGATGCTGTAGAAGTTATACATTAATTCTGAAAAAAAAAGAATAGCATCCCCATTCTGAAAAGTAATTATACAACACTTTAAGGAGACTAGCACGGTATTTTAAAACGCGACCATTGCAGTCAAATATCTGAACTGTTCTACTTAGAGTAAATCTGCTACTGCTGTTTACACTTGGAAAGTAACTTAAACTCTATAAACTTCAGTTTCTGTCTAGATAAAATAGAGCTTAGAATGATACTATCTTCATAAGGCTGTTAGGAAATGTGATTGGAGGTCAAATTCAGCACAGAGCCTGGCACATGGAATTGCTTACAGTTGCAGTAACAAGTAAGATGATGTCAAATCCTGGTAATCACATACGAGGCGAAGAAAATGAAACAGATGAATGGGAAAGAGAGTGAAGGAGGAAGGCGCTCGAGCTGACAGCGCAGGGGAGCTGCAGTGAGGCGGTGTCTACCTTCAGCAGGAGGTAGACACGCCGGATGGAAACGGTGGCGGTGTCAGGCTTAGCTGGAGAAGACCTGAGTTCAAGTTCTGATTCTGCTACTTCTGACCTAGTTCCCTTCAGACAATTCTGGATCTCATATTCCTTGTCTGCAAAAAGATTTTTTAAAAGTGCTGTGTAAAGGCATGCGAAGATTAAAATGAGGTAGTATGTAAAAGTGCATTGCAGATCACAAAATCCTCCATTTAGACTGAAAATAAAATGTGGCATTCGTTTTTTTCCTTCACTCATGCGTACATCCCTTTATTTCCTCATTCATTATGCAGGGTCGATGGATTGGGGTAACTCTCATTTGTGTGGGGCTTTTCACTTATCACATCGACTGTCTTACAGAGCCCTGGGAAATTGGCAGTATTGTCGCCATTTTACAGATGAGGAAACTGGGAATCGCCTTTAATGACCATGCCCAAAATGACGACATCTATATTCCAGGTAGCTGCCTGTCTCCACTGCCAGGTGAGAACACCTTGAGGGCAAGAATGTCATTGGTAAGGGCTCTGGCTGTGGGTGTCTGCTTTGGTGTCTTTCATCTTCTTAGCGCTCCTCATTGCTAAAATGCCTGTAAGCTTGCAGGGGGTGCTAAGCACAGGCTACAAAAATAAGACAAAAGTGGACACAGTCAAGCGGGCTTTCTTCCTCAAGAAACATCTGGTATGGACCGGGCGCGGTGGCTCAGGCCTGTAATCCTAGCACTCTGGGAGGCCGAGGCGGGAGGATCGTTTGAGCTCAGGAGTTCCAGATCAGCCTGAGCAAGAGCAAGATTCTGTCTCTACTAAAAATAGAAAGAAATTAGCTGGACAACTAAAAATATATAGAAAAAATGAGCTAGGCATGGTGGCGCATGCCTGTAGTCCCAGCTACTCGGGTGGCTGAGGCAGGAGGATCGCTTGAGCCCAGGAGTTTGAGGTTGCTGTGAGCTAGGCTGATGCCACGGCACTCTAGCCCGGGCAACAGAGCCAGGCTCTGTCTCAAAAAAATAAAAAAGAAGGAAAGATCTGGTATGAAGCAGACCTTGCTTGGCCCCTGGGGAAGGTATGTGACCACCTACAAACGAGGTGACCATATTTTCTGAACACAACATCAGCTCACATGACCTAACAATGAGACAGGATGCATAAAGTCAGATGCTAATGGGCACGTGGTTGCTGGTGAAAACAGAGTTCAGGCTCAGCCACCTCCAAGTTCCTGACTTTTCCTGCTTCTACTCATTAAAACCTGGGGAGGATGGCTCTTTGCCTGTTACTAATCTCCCTGGGGTAACAGCTACAAAATGAGAGCTGGAGCTGGTTTTGCAGAAATGATCTGTAAGGAATGAAAATACGTAAATATCCTGAAATGCCTGGCAACTGCAAATCTCCTAGGCCCACCAGGGGGGGAGAAGACAGTTCAACAAGCCCCCTAATAGTTGTCCCTTGCTGTTAGTCTGAAGGGGTTTAAGAGGCTTGCTGTACTCACAAGGCAGGGATGGAGGAGGGGGTGGGGAGGGGGAGGAGGGCAGGGAAAGAGGAGAGGAGAGAGGAGAGGAGAGGGGGATAGGCTCTTTTAACTGCTTCCTGTTGCGGTAGTGGCTTTTGCACTTGTAGGTCTGTGGAAAGATAGAAAGTGGGAAGTGTTTTGCGGTCATAAGAAGAACTGCAGCTGGCGGGGGATGGCGTGGGTCGCTGGATACTCCAGAGAGAAATAGCAGAGGCTGGGAGGAGGGAGAGAAAGAACCAAGGGAGTGGTAGAATAAATAAGACTAGCTTCCTCTCCCATCAGGACAGCTTCCTCCTTTGCAAGTCCAAGGATTTCAATCAGTGTTTAAGGTTCGGTGTCCTGCAATAATCACCAGGTTTAGCGTTTGGCTTTGCTTCTATTTTTTGGGCACATCACTTAACCACTGGGCCCCAGATTCTTCACCATTAAAACAGAGATGATACTACTCAGAGTATAAAGCTATTGAAAATAAATGAAATGCCTTGCAACCTGCAGTGTGCACACACAAAAGCTATTCTTGGGGTTTTCTAGAAGAGACTAGAAGACAGGATGGTGGGATAGAGCTCCAGAAGGATAGAGTTCCGGAGCAGCACACCCAGTAGGTTCGCACTGTCCCTGTCCCCTGCAGCCCACCTGCATTTTCCAATCATCTCCACCTTAGTGGACATTGGGGTCTCCACTGGAGTGTCCGCCAATGCCAGGCAACTCACAGCACCATTCACTGCTCGGCTCAGCCCTGTGAGCCAGCTTCTTCTGTCCTCTGTCACCCGAAAGGTAGGAGCAAGAGACAATGTGCACTCAGTCTTTTGATAGCCTTCAAGTGAGGCTAAATGGGAGGGAGGGAGGAAAGAAGGAACAAAGGACAACGGTTGGTTTTCTTTTTACTTGTCCTGGCTTCAGCCTCTGCTCTGCTCACCCTCACACCTTTCCCAGACACATTGTCTGATTGCCCCGGGGCTCCCAGTCCTCCATTTTCTTCAACTCTTTTCCTTTCAACTCAGTTGCACTTGAGCTACGCAAACAGAGAGAAGAGGAAAAGGAAGAAATAATGATAACATCCCGAGCATTTGAACGCCATGTTGCATTTTATAGAGTCATTTTACATCCGTGATACCATGTGGCCCTTCCAGAGCAGTATCTACTTGCATTATTCCCATCATACAGACTGCAGTTCATGAGGCTAACAGATTGCCTGACAGCTCATAAGTGCTGGGGATTCTCACTCCAAATCTTGGACCTCTTCCCTCTCTTCTGTGTCTGTCTCAAGGCAGAGGGGCTGAGTACACACAGGGGGTAAAGGGAACAATTCTCTAAGAAAATTCGTACCTTAACAGAACTGGAGTAAGAATTTTCTGTGAAATATTGGAAGAGTTTCTATATCGACTACCCCTTCGCTATCCCTGTGCCACCTGAACATTGTCTTTAGTTTTTCACAGGAATCCAGACTCACACTGTTGAGAAAATAATACAACATCCCTTGGTGCTTTGGGCACTCGAGGAGGCACTTAACAACTATTTGTGAAGTAAATGAAGGTGTCTGGCTTCCATATTCAGCCCAAGGCAGAGAATAAGGTATGCAGAGGCCCACAAGTCCTAAGGTGGTGGTGCCTTCCCTTCTCCGAGACAAAAGGACAGAATCGGAAAATGTCATTATGTGACTTAGAACCCAACAAAACAAGCATGAGCGCAACTATTCACAAATCAGTACACTTTAAAATAGAGGTTTTTTTTTCAAAAAAATACCTGTACTAAAGTTAATCAGAGTAAGCCTGAAGTGTTATTTTTAAAAGGGCAGTTGTTATCAATTAAATTAGGAATGGACTTGCAAATAATAATGTGTGTTCTCATAAAAGCTTGGTCTGCTGAGAGTGCAAGAAAAAGAGAACCTAAACAGTAAAAATTAGCATTACCTGGGCCCTGTTTGGGGGACCCAAGGTCCCACGGCTGGCTATAACTAACACAAAAATTAACTTCAGGGGTCCTAACCCCTTGCACCACACTTCCATATCCAGGAGGACTCGTGTAGTAGTCCATGGCCCTACTAGGACATTAGCAAATTAGTCCTGAAACTGCTGTCACCAAACAAGAACATAAGCAGCCGGGACTGGTCAGTTTGGCAAGGGGTCCGGAATCTGCAGTGTGCTGGAACACGGAGTGCCCTGAGAGCAGGGCGAGGCTGGTGAGAGTGGTAGATGTGGGGTTAGGGGCAAGTCCGGGCCATCTTCACCCATCCTCAACACTGTAGGGGACACCTGATCTGGAAATGTACTCATGTCTTTTCTAAACTAAAAACTTTCCAAAAGTGTTTTCCACTGCCTTCAGGATAAAGCCAAATTCATTGACACGTGTCTCAGTCTGTTTTCTGCTGCTATAATAGAATATCATAGACTGGGTAAAACATAAAGAAAAGAAATTTATTTCACACGGTTCTGGAGGCTGGAAGTCCAAGAGCATGGCTCTGGCATCTGCCAAGGGCCTTTGTGCTGCACCATAACACGGTGGAAGGGCAAGCGAGTGAGAGAGACGGAGAGAGGAAATCAGCTCCTCCCTTGATCAGAAGCCCACTCTCATGATAACTAACCCACTCCTGTGATGAAGGCATTAATCCATGCACAAGGGCAGAGCCTTCATGACCTAATCACCTCTTAAAGGCTCAAATTCCCAGTACCATTACAATGGCGATTAAATTTCAACGTGAGTTTTGGAGGGGACATTCAGCCATAGGAGCATGGTATTCAAGACCCTCTTCACTGTGGCCTCTGTTTTTCCCTACAACCTCACATCACGCAATTAACACCTCTCCTACCCCCATCACCATCAGTAATACACATACTCTAAGCTCCAATTCAGTGATGATGAGTGATACAAGGCCCCTGCCTTTAAGACCGGTACTGATGTTCTTGAAGGCAGACAGGTAAACAAACAATTATAGTGCAGAGAGATAAGTGCTATTGCAGTGAAGTTCTGGGTTTGATGGGAACTCATGGGAAGGACACCTATGCAAGATTTAGGAGATGAGGGAAGACTTTCCAAAAGGAGTAATATCTAAGCTAAAAACTAGATGATCATAAGAGATCCAGAGGCTTAGGAAAGAGAGTGTTTCAAACAAAATAAATGGAATGTGCGAATGCAGGAGGCACATAAGTACATGAATTTCAGCAATCAAAGGAAGAAGGGGTGGTCAGTGAGATGGGAAAACATAAAACTGGATGCAGGCAGAAGCCAAATCATGCTGAGACCTTCTAAGTCCTGTCAAGGGGGTTAGACTGTGCCTTGAAGGCTATGGGGAACTAGGGAAGGGTTTTAAACTCAAACTGAGGTGAACAAGGTACTAACGAGAGAGAAGCAGAGAAAGCGTGAGCATGAAGAGAGAACCAGCTTCTGCTAGCGCTGCTCAATCAGTAAACATCTGTTAAAAGGAAATGTGCAAAGCTCTATGCCAAACCTGGTAGGGAATACACATAAAAGAACACCTAACGCTTTTCCTTAAGAACCTCACAGTCTAGAAAGAGGGATAAGATAAAAATGAAAACAAATCGGGTAGCGATTTGTACTGTACTGATTGTACTGTATAGCAGTACAATAAAATGTTAGCTGAATTCAGGAAAGAGAGGAAGCCAGTTCAGTTGGAGCATCAGTAAAGATCTCGTGAGGAAGGTGCTACTTGAGGCTGTGTTGAAGAATGGGAAGGATTTCAATCAGCAGCGATGAGAAGTGCAAAGACAGTGCTGGGCGAGGGGGCTCACGCCTGTAATCCTAGCACTCTGGGAGGCCGAGGTGGGAGAATTGCTCAGGAGTTCGAGACCAGCCTGGGCAACATAATGAGACTCTTTCTCTATAAAAAATTTAAAAATTGTCTGGGCATGGTGTCACACATCTTGTAGTTCCCGCTATTTGGGAGGCTGAAATGGGAGGATCGTTTGAGCTCAGGAGTTTGAAGTTGCAGTGAGCTACGATGACAGCACTGCACTCTACCCAGGGTGACAAAGTAAGACTCTGTCTCCAAAAAAAGAGAAGTGCAAGGAAGAGAGGTCAGGTCAGGAGCAGAAGGGGAGGGCAAGCAGGGGAGCAGGAAAAGGCCCCTCAGACTAGTTCCTAGCAGCATGGGGGCGCGGCACAGTGAGAGATAAGCTTGGTCAGTTGACACCAGAGTACAGGTGCTGCTATGGTCTGAATGTGTCCCCCAAAATTCATGTGTTAGAAGCTTGATGCTCAATGCAGCAGTGTTGGGAGCGTGGCCTAATGGGAGGTGTTATTTAATTGTAGTCGTCCTGGGATAGAAAGTTCTTGCAGGACTGGGTGCCCTCTCTTTTGTTTTTCTGCCATGTGAAGACACAGCATTTGTCCCCACTTGCCCTTCTACTTCCTCCATGTGAGGACGCAGCGAGAAGGCCCTCGTCCGACACCAGAAGCCAGCGCCTTAATCTTGGACTTCCCAGCCTCTAGAACGAAGAGAAATCAATTTCTGTTATTATAAAATACCCAGTCTCCGGTACTCTGTTACAGCAGCACAAACAAGCTAAGATAGGCCCCAAATACCAGGCTGGAGGATTTGGATTTAACTCAGCAAGTCACGGGGGGCACCAAAGGTTTTTAAGATCAGCAGAGTCATGACAAGAACTTGAAGATTAATTTGGCAGTGCTATCTGTCTATCAGCGTTACTCACATTGGGGTTAGCGAATATATTTTTAGTGCTCTGAGAATTCTACAATAATTTTCAAATCACGTTTTTTTCCCAGATGTTTTCATTGTGGTAAAATACACATGACATAAAATTTACTACCTTAATTATTTTTATGTGTGTGGTTCAGTGACTTTAATACATTCAGAATGCCGTGCAACTATCACCACCATCTACCTCCAGAATTCTTACCATCTTATAAAACTGAAATTCTGTGCCCATTAAAAAAATAACTTCTGACTCTTTTACCCTTTACCCCTTGGCAACTATTAGTATCATCCTGCTTTCTGTCTCTATGAATTAGACTACTCTAAGTACCTCACATAAGTGAAATCATACAGTACGTGTCCTTTTGTGACTTATTTTCCTGGCTTATTTTTCTTAGCATGATGTCTTCCAGTTTCATCCATGTTGTAGCATATTGCAGAATTTCCTTTTAAGGCTGAATAATATTCCATTGAATGCATATACCACATTTTGTTCATCTACTCATTCATTGATGGGCACCTGGGTTGCTTTCATTTTAACTATTGTGAATGATGCTACTATGAGCATGAGTATTTATATCTCTTCAAGATCCTGCTTTTAGTTCTTTTGGATATACGACCAGAAGTGAAATTGCTGGACTATATGATAGTTCTATCAAATTCTGTATTTTTATCTTAATGAGAGTCTTAAAATATACTATTCTGGAATATTTGAATGGACCCATTATATACTAGCATTTTGTCACTCAACTTCAATATCTATTCTTTCACTCAAAATTAATATTCACTGGACTCATACTATATGCCAGACAGTGTTCTAAGTTCTGCGTACACAGTGGTAGACAAAACAGACAAAAGTCTTCCTCCACAAATTTGAACACTAACTGGATATTTATTAATATTAAGAAGTTACTGGTTTTTTAGGTATAAAAATGGTATTGTGGCTACATTTTAAAATTGTTCTTATTTTTTAGATATATACACTAAAAGATTTATATATGAGCTGATACGGTATCTGGGATTTGCTTCAAAAGGGTCCAGTGGGGTAGTGGGTGGAGGGAAGTGGGTGGAGGAAGTGGGTAGGGATACAGATGAAACAGGATTGTCCAGGAGTTGATGACTGTTGCAGCTGAGTGAAGGGTACAAAGAGATTCATTGTGCTATTCTCCTTACTTTGTGTATGCTTAATATTTTGAGCAATAAAAAGCTAAGAAAAGTGAATCTTGCCCTTGTGCATTTACTTTCTTTCTTTTTTGCTTTTTTGAGACAGAGTCTTGCTCTGTTACCTGGGCTAGAGTGCCGTGGCATCAGCCTAGTTGACAGCAACCTCAAACTCCTGGGCTCAAGAGATCCTTCTGTCTCAGCCTCCCAAGTAGCTGGGACTACAGGCATGTGCCACCATGCCCGGCTAATTTTTATATATATATATATAATTTTTTATATATATATAAGAAATATATATATATTTTTAGTTATCCAGATCATTTCTTTCTATTTTTTAGTAGACATGGGGGTCTCACTCTTGCTCAGGCTGGTCTCGAACTCCTGACCTTGAGCGATCCACCCACCTCGGCCTCCCAGAGTGCTAGGATTACAGGCGTGAGCCACTGCGCCCAGTCTGCATTTGCTTTCTAATGTTTGAATTTGTGCTTATGATGGCATCAACACCAAGTTAAGGCAGCGTAATGTCATAGTGCCAGAAAGAGACAGAGGTTCGAATCAGGTTAAATAAATGAGTGAGGAAACTGAGTTCCTACCTGGCACGTGGAAGTACAGGCATCCTAGATTCTGAAGAGCACGTTTGATCCACGCCACATCTTACGAATGGGAGTTTTCTGAGTACCCCGTCTCTGTGCATAGTAACTTGCATCTGTTCATTAACAAGTAAGTATGCAATGAAGTATTACAATTTGTTTTATAATTATGGGGTACAGTATTAAAAATAACTTAGGACAGTTGTAAAAGTGTTCATTGTTAAACATACAATGTGACAGTAACTCAAAAAATGACCTACCACAGCCCAAAATCAAAAGAATTAAGTTAATAACAAGTGAAACACAAAACAAGTGAATTCACCTTTCTAATACTATTGATTATTTGGTATTTGGTATTTACTGCTAAACTCATGCCTAAACTAACTACTGAAACTACTAGCTTTAGTAAAACTACACACCATGACTTAAATTAATGTATTTTAATTCTATTAGCTTTGTATGTTTAAATTAATGTAAAATGTTTTAATTATATGGTAGTATAAGGACTGTAAGTAAAATATATTCACAACTAATTTTATGTTTGCATATATTTAAATAATATCATAATAAAATGAATTTTTTATTTTTTAGGACTTCTTTTCTCTTTAAATTGTATCCATTCATTTCTCAAGGAAAACTTTTGTACAAAGCATAAATTGTTTTGGGGGATCTAGAAGGACTGATTTCGATGTTGCAAAAACCCAGGTGAAAAATCGTTTTGAATAGGATGTTGGCAGTGCACTTGAAAATGAAAAATCAGGCTTAAGAGATATTTTGGAAGTAAAGCTGCCCCTTCTAGAGGATTGGGAACAACTTAGATACAGGAGGCGAGTGGGAAATGTTTGAGTTTGGAGGACTAGGAAAACGGTAATGCCATTATCTGAAATTCGTTATTCAAGAAGAGAAAGTTATTTAGGACGGAAGGATAGGGGTTTGCTAAATTAACTTTGGGTATGTTGTATCTGAAAATGTGGCGTGGCAGCAATATGGAACTGGAAATATGAAGCTGGGACTTGAAAGATATTAACTTTTCTCTTTAGAATCAGAAGACACATCATCCACTCTACCACATTCCTGACCCGGGGGCCTCTGTACTCATCGCATCATGGATGGGGCTGAGCACTTCCAGCCACCACCGCTGTGTGAGTTGTCACCAGAAGGCAATTGTATCCGTCTCCTGTTTTGGGTTCAGATTACAAATGGTAAACAACCAACCCCCCAAAAAGACAGAAAAAAGCTTCCGGCTTAGAAACTTGACACCATTTGTTTCTCTTTCTATTTCCCCCTCTTCTCTGGATTTCTTACATTCTCTCCTCTCCTCTCACATTTCTAAAAACACACAGTTCAGCTGGGAGCATAATGACCTTATTTGACTACCTTTGCTTTAATGAGAATGCCGGGTTTGATATGGGGATTAAACTAAAAAGTTCCTTGTTTCCATTCAAAATAGGCATCTTCGATGGTTTACTTAAAAATAATTTTTTCACGAAAATTAAGTGTCTGTATTTAATCTAAATATCAAGTACCTCTAAATAAAATAAAATCATGTCTGATTAAGCCAAGTGTAGTTTCATTGGTGATGCAAAATTTCATCTTAATGTCTTGTTAACAGACTCTTGTAAATTTAACCAAAGGTATAATAGTTGACTTTTAAATCAGTTAAGGATAAAAATGTAGTATTCAACTGGCTATATTGGAGACAGCAACTGTGTTCTCAGGACTGCTTCTCTCCTGGGATTCAGGAGTGGGCAGGCTTTCTTTAGAAACTCTCTCTTTTCTCCTGTAGACCAGTGTTACAGGTCCCTCTTGTGTTGGTTGTTGACATTGTCTTGCTTCTGTTCCTGGAACCATGAGAACCTGATTGTGTAATCGAGTTCATCAGCATATTGCAACCAATATGGTCCGTGAACCATCACCACCGTCATCATCATCACCATCACCACGTAGGTGTGCATACCGTAAGGCACAGCGGAAAGACTGTGTAAGGTAGTTCAAAACTATGTGCTTTGAAGCCAGATAGATCTGAATTCGAGTTTTCTTCTCACCGTGTTACCTTGGGCAAGTTACTTGCAACTCTGCATGTTAATTTCTGCATTGATAAAGTGGAGGTGATAATACTGACATAATCGTTTTTAGAAGAAAATAGGAGAATGTATATAAAGAATCTGATGTAGAGGCTCATAAATAACACTTCTTTTTCCATTAATTACTTCTTCTTCTAAGGAAGACAGAATGACTAAAGGTATAATCTAGGCACATTAGATGTGCTGTGAGCTTACCAAAGGATTGAGTAATCTTTGCGCCACTTTAAAGATTAAAACAACCACATTTTAAAAAAGGAAAAATCAGTCGATGATACTATTTCGGCTCATTGCTAGGCCAGGAGAGGACCCTTCGCTTGCGTCCTGTTTTCTTGCCTTCCTGCCTTAGTATCTCCACGCAGGAAGGCTGAAGGCCCCAGCATTTCCTCTCGTGGTTGAAGTCTGGCAAGCGCCTACTGCTTCTGCCCTCTGACCCTGCTTGTAGCAAGTCCTCAAAGAAGATATAAACATATTTTATTGAGATTAGTCAGGAGAGTTGTGTGTACAAAAGATCAGCTAGGGCACTACTGATTATACGTAATTATGCTCCTGTTCAAAGTAAAGTATTTCTCTTTCCTCTGCATTCATATAGAACCCAGAGTGCGAAAAATTCATTTAACCCTTGGCATACACCATCTTGTTGGTTTATACTACTTGTTCTCATATATACTTCTCCAGAATTCTTGGGGCTATCTCAATTCCTCTTTGAATTCCTACCAACAAGCCTAGGCTTTATCACAAAGTCAGCTTTCATAAATATTTATTGAATTAAGCTGAATTGTGTATCTTGTTTGCCTAAGGGTACTAGGGAAAATTTCAAAAAAAGGGACTGTGTTCTCTACTTCTTGTTTCCCCTTTTCTCTCTTCTTACCCCACCATCATGCTCAAGAGATGATCAATAAAGATTTGATAATAGTCACAGTAAGCAATAGAATGAAGCAGACCAGAATTTCAATGCTGCAAGGAAACTTTGCAAGCATCCAGCCTAGGCCTGCACTCCCTGACAACAGTCCTGCCGAAGGTCATTCCCCCTTAGCCAGAAGGTCATTCCCCCTTAGCCAGAGCAGCTGCCTCCGCCTCCCAAAGTGCTGGAATTACAGGCATGAGCCACCACATTGGGCCTTTTGTAAGTATTTGACTTGAGGCTTATTTTTATTTTGATCTGGTAGCAAGGTTGTAAGGGAACAGCTGAGTTTCACCTCCTTTAAACTTCAAAATGGACCTAAGAATTGTGTGAGACTGAATTGGCTTAGTCAGTTTACAAGTAGTCTCTCCTTTTCACAACTCCAGCCACACTCTCCCTCGGCCTTCTAGCCCATACACTGTGATACGCAGATTTCACCTGTGCAGAGAGGCGACCCCTTGTGGTTTCCCCTGGGGCCTGCACCCCTAGGGCTGGCTCTGAAGAGAGAAGTCAGCCTTGGATTCCTGTCTCTGGAGAAGCACCCCTCTCCCTGCCTGCACATAGTGCCACCAGTCTGTTGGAAGCATAAATCAAAAAGAACAGTCTGTTTGCCAAAGGAATGTGTCTCTGCAAAAATGTATAGCTCGACACAACTGCTGCACCGAGAGGAAAACCATAGCATCTGCCAGCCCACAAAGCCTCCTCACAGCTTTTCCCTGCATCCTCCCTTCCGACAGCCGCTGTGCTGATTCCAATCACAGTGAAACGATTATTCTGGAAAAGAAGAGCACAGGGCTGCAACAGCCATCTGATCTAAGAGCTAATTTGCACTTAAGGAGAAGATGAAAAATACTGGCACTGTTGACCAGGGGAGCTGAAAACTGTAGGGTGAAATTTTGATGATGTTTACATTTTCAAAGAGTTTTTCAGCACTTTTAACTGAGCAAATCTGCTAGAAGGATAAAACCAGATAAATTAATGTTCAGTGATAGTGGAAGCCATTTAGCTGAAATGCATAGGAAATATGTATTTCCCATCTATTGTATTCAAAGGGCTGTGTTAGGCAATGTGGAAAAGTTAGAGGTATTTTATTGGGACCTGATTTTTCTAATTGGCCCCTTACTGAGTTTAGAAAACAAATATTGGTATTTTGTTTGGGTTCCATATGAATCCTGGTGCTGTGATCTGTCATTGTTCCCGGGATTAGAACCAGGTGATATATACAGGACTTTAAAAGCCACTGTCCTAAGATCCATTAGGGTAAGCTCACTCCATTTGAGAGGAAGGAGTCTTACTCCTTGGTTCCTTCCTGAGTCCTGTGATCTCTATGTCACTCTGGGCTTTAGCCAGATGGGCAATGAACTCGAGTTTGCCCAACATTACATATTCTAGGGAGAGGATGAACTTGGGTGCTATGACTGGCAGTGAATGTTGGTGCCCAGTTGATTTCCAATCTTCCCTCCAGGGAGAATTGTTATGGCCCATTCCTTTACTAGTTGACCTGTTAAATAAGAACATCTCTCAAAGACAAACATTAGGTTTGTCTAGAGATAGGGCCATCCAAATCCATATCTGGGAAAGAATATTTTCCCCATTAGCGAAGCTCTGTGGCTATCCTTAAATAATTATCCTTGTTATGACGCTAAAAAGTATTTGGAATTTTTTTTTCAACTGAAAGACCTGTCAACATCACAAAAGAATGACAGTAGCTTTAAATGTTTCTCTGCCCTTATTTCTCAGGGAATGACCCTTAATAAGTTCATTGGCTTCAGAGTCCCACTTTGTTGGAAGTATGCTGACTGTGAGAGAATGTCGACAATTCCTCTTTCCCTTCTCTTTCAGAAAGTGGTAGAAATGGGACAGCGGAGCAGGTTCCCCTCAAGCAGGTTCTTACTAGGGATTCGCTGAGTGAAGTATTTCGAGAAGGGCTGGGACTTTGGAAAAAGGAAGAGCAGCCTCTAGCTTCCTGCAGCAAAATAAGAACAAATGCAGTACGGAAAACAGAGCTGCAGGTCACCTTTGCTAGTGAAACAGGAATGTCTAAACCATCTGTAGCCTTTCCAAAGCCTGGCACCATTGTACACTGTAACTTGGGCTGGAATTTCTGGAAAGCTCGGTGCTGGAAGGTGGCCATCTGCAAGGAGGCAGAAAACTACTCTCTCCCGCTGGGAGCCTGGGCCCCGCTAGTGTGGGAAGCTGAAGAGCAGGAGAAGAAGCCTGTCTAGGTGGCAAGAGTGGAAGCCTCCAGCTGGAGATATTGAGCCAAACCCCAAAGTCATCAACCTTCAGGCCACAGAGTCTTGGTGGAAGTTCTCCCGAGTCAGGAAGAGACCAGAGCACTTTTATGCTTGAGGTGGGAGGCGGATGGTGCTCAGAAATATGACTTTTATCAAGACTAATGTGTGCTGCTCCAGGGTCCTGGGGGAAGGAGCAACACGGTCTCTGCTCAGCACTCTTCAGCATGTGGGCATCAGCCCTCCTGTGGTCAAGGTCCACTGAAGTGACACAGAGGACCCTGGTTAAGACTGCCCATCTCTATGCTTTAGATGAAAGGATTCTTAGGCAAAGGGGGACACCTTTGGAAGAGACTGAGATACTGCTTGGCGGAGGGAACGTAGCAGAAGGCACGCAGTTGACTCACCTGCACCTGGCCTAGCATTCTGACATGTGGGCTTGTTTGCATGAGAGGCTGAGAATCCTCCACTTCTCCTGAGGGACAAGGTGGCAGGCAGACAGAGAAGAGGGTTGCCACTCCGCCTGTGCTCGCCCTGCCCCTTGGGTTCCATATCCCAGGAGCAGACGGGCCTCAGGTGAACCAACGTGGGAAGAACAGTTTTATTCCAAACTCTGAAACTATTTGGAGCATAAGGGTCTTGGAACTCCAGGTCTTGTAAAGGACATTTCTCATTTTAACATGGCATTGCCAAGTGCCATCTCAGGAACTTCTGCTAACTGCCAAATCAGTGATCTTTCCATTTCCCTAAGCTGCCTCTTAAAACGACCCTTAAAACCC